>MCFG01000013.1:250000-305000 GCA_002104895.1 Anaeromyces robustus | reverse complement strand
ATACTAAAAATAATGACATTCATATGAATATTGATATGACTATTGCTATGGATTGTGACAATATTAGAGCTGATATGTATGATTCTACAGGAACAACAACTTATGCTAAAACTGCATTAGCTTTCACTCCAACTCATTTCTCAATGAAAAATGCAATCGTTTACAATCAAAATGATTATGTTGAAGATAAAGAAAATAAAAACTTCGATATGGATGAAATTATGGATAATGCAAACATTGAAGATGATAATTGGTCAAGTTACGAGGATGAAAAGAGTTGTTGTCGTATAACTGGACAAATTGATATTCATAAATTGGCTGGTAATTTCCATATTACTGCTTTAGGTCATGGATACGGTGGAAAGCATACTGACCATAATTGTAAAAAAAAATTTACTCATAAATATTATTATTCTATTTATTTATTTATTTATTTATTTATTTATTTATTTATTTATTTATTTATTTATTTATTTATTTATTTATTTATTTATTTATTTATTTATTTATTTATTTATTTATTTATTTATTTATTTATTATTTTATTTTATTTTATTTTATTTTATTATTAAAATATTAATATTATAAAAATTCATTTTTAAATTACTATTTTTAAATAATTTATAAATAATAGTACTAAAACTATTTTTACTATCATAATTTATCAAATTTTTAATAATTTTATATTATACTATATTAGTATTAAATTTTACACACAGATTCTTTACTTTTTCATTTGGTCAATATTATCCTGGTCTTATTAATCCATTAGATGATACTGCAGAAATTACCGAAAAACGTAATAGAATAATCTAAATAATAATAAATGTTAATATATATTAGATTATAAAAAAATTAATTAATTTTTTTTAAAATATTATAAAAAAATAAAAAAAAATAAAGATTTCACATATTACCAATATTTCTTATCTGTCGTAAGTTAAACTTTTATAATTAGAGATCCAAATATTTTATAGTTTTTTGTTTAATTATTTACAAGAATACTGTATATTTACATAACAGGTCCCTACTATTTATATGAAAGAAAAACCAAGACGTATTATTTATACCAATCAATATTCAGTTACTGATATGAGCTCTGATGTAACAAAGTCACACAATTTGCCTGGTATTTTTATCAAATTTGATTTTGAACCATTATTAGTAAAGTAAGTTTGACATTATAATCATATATAATTATTATTGAAAAATATTATCCTTTTTATTTAATTATATTAAACATTATATTATTAAATAGAATTGTTGCAGTAAAGAAATCATTTTTCCACTTTTTAGTTCGTTTATGTGGTATTGTTGGAGGTAATTACTATATATTAAATAATTATAAATTATAAATAAAATATTAAATTTATATATTATTTTAATATTAGGTATATATGTTTCCTTTGGTAGAATTTATAGAATAATATTTACTATTTATAATTATATAATGCGAAAAAATAAGGGTAGTTCAAAATCGGAAGAGCACAAGCCATTAATCAATGAACCTACTGTTGAATAAAATATTAATTTATCAATTATATTATATACAAAAATTAATAAAATAATAATCTCATACATAACAAGTTTTATATAATTTAATATAGAAAAAAAATTTAAATACTTTTAAAATATATGTTTCAATTTTTTTAGAAATAAAAAAATAAAATAAAATTTATTTATAATAATAAAAGTAGTAATAAATAAATTTATTAATAATAAATAAATAAATAATAATAATAATAACAACAATAATAATAAAGAAAATAAAAATAAAGGAAATTATATATAATTTTAAATATAATATTAATATATTATTAATATATTGGATAATATATTCTATTAAGTAAATTTATATATTAATATATTATATGTGTGAAATAAATATTTTTTTTTTTTTTGTAGAGCTTTTTTTATAAAAATGTCTGAAAATATTTTTTTATCATTTGAAAAAATACATACATTATTTCATATTAGTAATTTTAATAATATTCCGGAAAACTCATATGAAATAGAAAATATCCAAGTTGTACATAAACGTAGAGTAAGCAAAAGACTTTATTTTTTTGATGCTCGCTTTTATCAAGGTATAAACAATGAAATATGTGAAAAATGCCAAAAAATTTCATTTATTTTAAAATATCCAGAATTAGAAATCGATGTCATTCATAATATTCAAAAAAATATAAAATTAGGAGATAAAGTTAAAATAATATGTTGGGTAGAAAATATGTCCATAAAAAATGATGTTGAAACTTTATCTGATACTAATTCTATTGATAATACTATTTTATTTCATATTAAAGATGTAAAAATTATAGAAAAATATAATAGTAAAATTGCGTTTATACCAGAATTACCAATAATAAATAAAAATAATAAAATAAATAAAAATGATAAAAATGATAAAAATAATGATAATGACAATTTAAATAAGAATGTTGATAATAATTGTAGAAAAAGTAATGAAATTAATAAATTTAATCAAAAAGAAAATTCAAATTCAAATACAGACATTATGAAAAAAGAAGGAATATGTAAATTTTGGTTAAATGGTAAAAACTGTTTACGTGGTGATAAGTGTCCATTTCGTCATATAACAAACGAAGAATTAAAAAAACAATGGATTGACGATGTAAATATATATATTTTTACAAATTTATATATACATGAATAAATAAATATAATTAAATTTATTAATATATTTACAATATTCTTTCCATATATAATATTTTATTAACAGCGTCTTAATAAAAGGAAATTTAATTTTAATAACAAAGATGATTTTATTGATCCTCATGATAAAGCAGGGCATAATAAAAGAGCTCATATTTTTGCAAATTGGTTAGTTGAACATTTTGGAAATGAATACTTAAATTCAGGAAGTGGTGTATTAGATATTGCAGGAGGAAGAGGTGCAACCTCATTCGAATTAACAGTCAATCATAGAGTTCATTCAACACTTCTAGAACCAAGACCGGCAAAGTTAGATAAAAAGCAAATGCGTTTATTGTATGATTTAAAAAGAAAAGAATTACTTAATAATACTAAAGAACACAAGAATAATAATGAACAAAATAATCATATTAATGATAATAGCAAAAATAATATAAAAGACAGTAGAGAGGATGAAAATAATGATGAAAATAATAATATTATGAAGGAAAAAAATAATGAAAGTTTAAAACCCAAAAGATTTAAACTTAAGAAAAATATAAATATTGATATTCCATTTTCTCAAATTCAATGTATGGTTAGTCTAGATACTTCTGATCTTTATAAAGATTTATTTGATAATAGTTCAATTCTTATTGGCCTTCATCCTGATCAAGCAACTGAAATTATTGTTGATTTAGCTTTAAAACTTAAAAAACCTTTTGCAATTATACCATGTTGTGTATTTGCTAATGATTTTCCACATCGTAAACTTAAAAGGAAAAAAACTGACAATAATAAAAATGACAATGAATATGAAGACATACCAGTATCATCTTATGAACAATTTATTGAATATTTATGCGAAAAAGATAAAAAAATACAAAAAACCTTTTTACCATTTGAAGGAAAAAATTTACTTCTTTACAAAGATAAATAATACACGATATTGTAATTAAGTATTATAGTAATACATAATTTTTATTATAAACTATCATCATAAATATTAGATAATAAATAGAAAATAATTTAATATCATTCTTATAAATTAATAAATATCAATAAAATAAATATCAATAAAATATATAATTGAAAATAACTTCATTATCATAGTTTAATTAATTTAATTTATTTATTTAATTTATTTAATTTATTTATTTATTTATTTATTTATTTATTTATTTATTTATTTATTTATTTATTTATTTATTTATTTATTTATTTATTTATTTATTTATTTATTTATTTATTTATTTATTTATTTATTTATTTATTTATTTATTTTTTTATTTCATATTATTTTATTTTATTTTTATTTTTATTTTTATTTTTATTTTTATTTTTATTTTTATTTTTATTTTTATTTTTATTTTTATTTTTATTTTTATTTTTATTTTTATATTTATTTTATTTTTATTTTATTTTTGTTTTTATTTTATAATATTATATTATATTATATCATTGCTATTATTATACTTTATTTTCTATTCTCTAAATAAATGAAAAAAAAAAAAAAAAAAATACTAAATAATTGCTTAAATAATTAATGATATTTATAAAATACATATTGTTTAGAATGTTTATTACATGATATTAAAACTTTTTATTTAATTATTTGGTAAATTTTAATGTTGATGCTAAAATTATATTGATTATTATTATTTTAGTATTTATCATCGAAAGCATCTAAATCAAAATGAGAATTATTTTACTTAATTTCGTACTATTATAAATATTAAAAAAATCTAACATTATATTTTTGGATTTTTTGATAATAGCTTACTTTAATTTTTCAAATATTCATTTAATTTAGCATTTTTAGTATTACTTTCACCATTATTTGATAATGCTTCATTCATATTAGCACTTTTTGTTCTTAAGGTGCCAGAATTTAATAATGCTTCGTTTAATTTAATATCTTTTGCATTATTTGTACCAATACCAAATAATGCTTCATTTAATTTAGCATCTTTTGTACTAAGAGTTCCTGAATTTGATAATGCTTCTTTTAATTTAGCATCTTTTGTACTAAGAGTTCCTGAATTTGATAATGCTTCTTTTAATTTAGCATCTTTTGTACTAAGAGTTCCTGAATTTGATAATGCTTCTTTTAACTTAGTATTTTTTGTACTAAGAGTTCCTGAATTTGATAATGCTTCATTTAACTTAGCATTTTTTGTACTAAGAGTTCCTGAATTTGATAATGCTTCATTTAATTTTGCATTTTTGACACCATTTAATGTTTCATTTAATTTTGCATTTTTGACACCATTTAATTCTTCATTTAATTTTGCATTTTTGACACCATTTAATTCTTCATTTAATTTTGCATTTTTGACACCATTTAATGCTTCATTTAATTTTGTATTCTTTGCAGCATTATTTCCTACACCAGATAAAAATTCATTGAGTTTAAGATTTTTTGTATGACTGAGTAATTTTTTTGCCTCTAATTTTTTTTGTTCTAGCTTAATTTCATCTCTAATAACTCTTTCTTTAATTTCCTTTGCACCGACATATTTTGGAGGATACTCTGAATAAGGAAGTTTAATTCCAATACTTAAAACAGCTTCATCATCAAAAATAAATGTCTTAGTAAAATAATTCTTAGGATCCTTTGGTATAGGTTCAGGTGGATCTGGAGGATCTTTTCTTGAGGTATATGATGGCTGTGGATGAATATCAACAGTTTTTGATTGATATAAATAATATGACGAAGCTTGTATTATTATTAGTAGTAATAATAAATAATTCCAAAATTATAAAAAAAATATGTATTTAATGAATATTTATTATTATTATTATTATAATTATTATTATTATTATTATTATTATTATTATTATTATTATTATTATTATTATTATTATTATTATTATTATTATTATTATTATTATTATTATTATTATTATTATTATTATTATTATTATTATTATTATTATTATTATTATTATTATTATTATTATTATTATTATTATTATTATTATTATTATTATTATTATTATTATTATTATTATTATTATTATTATTATTATTATTATTATTATTATTATTATTATTAATTTGACAATAAATATAATATATTGAATATAAATGATTATTACTTATCCGCATTTCTTGTAAATCATCATTATTTAACTTTGGTGCTAAATGTTCATTATTAATATAATATAAATATTTATCTTTGTCAAAAATATCATCTACATTATTTCCTGGATAACCTTGTATTTTAATTCTTGATCTTATATTATCTATATTAAATGGAATAATAACATCAAATCTATAATAAAAAATTTTAAATTATTTATATATACATTAAATAAAATATAATAAAAAAAGCTATATAAAAAATTTATATAAATACAATATATATCTGTATTACATTGTTGTATGTGATATCCATGAAGCAAGTGATTCATAGCTTACACCAGCTTCTCTTCTATATATAACAAGTTTTTTCTTTTTATTTTCAATATCATTAAACTGAGACTTATACAATACAATTTCTGGATAATCTATTTTATATTAATTATTATTATTATTAAAATGACGATTATTATTATTATTACAATGATTATAATTATGATTATCATAATTTTATGTAGTAGTTTTAATAAGTAATTACCTTTTCTATATACAAAATTTGTGTTAATAACTTCATTATTTAAAACATTATATGAAGCTATTAAAATATTATTTCTTTCATAATATAAATTTTTAGCCAATTCATTCCAAATAGGCTTTATCTTTTTAATTATTATTAATAATTTAAGAAAATAGTGTGATAATGATAGCAAAAAAAAAAATATAAATATTATTTTTATTAATTTTGTATTTGTTATTTTTATTATTACTATTTATTTATTTATTTATTTATTTATTTATTTATTTATTTATTTATTTATTTATTTATTTATTTATTTATTTATTTATTTATTTATTTATTTATTTATTTATTAATTTATTTATTTATTAATTTATTATAATAAATATATTACTTTATTATATATTTACCTTTTCATATTCTTCACTCCATGGATAATATATTAAAACATATACATCTTTAAAAGCATCACTTGTAATATCTACAAAATTTTCAGAATTTAATTCCATTACATAATTTTGATAGTTATACTCAATAATTTTATTATTATATACATTTTCAAATTGAACTTTAGGTTTTTGTGGTATTAAAGTATTATTATTATACTTATTAAAAAAATCTTTAAGAAAGTTATAACTTAAATTACTTCTATTATTAATCATATTATCCTCATAATTATAAATTGTAGTTACATAAGAATTAGGATACTGACTACTATTATATGCATTTTCTAATCCCTTTTTCTTATTATTGTTAATAATAGAAAGTGCTGAAAATTTTAAATGTTCAAATGGTGGAAATAAATTAGTTCTTCGATTGGAGAAAACAACATTAAATTGATTTTTATAAATTTTCAAAATTTTAAAAATATCATTAGTATATTTATCATTTGTAATGATATTTAAATTAATAAATAGAAAAGGTTTTTCCAAAGAATACAAAGTAGCTTTGTTATTTTTATCAATATAATAATAATTATTATCTATCAAATAAACATCTTCTAAATCACTCATTCTTTCTGACGCATTCTTTATTATAAATTGTTTTATTGATAATTCTGAAAAGCTCTGATTTTCTTTATATTCATAATACAATATACCATGCATACCATCTCTTTTTATCACTATTATTTCGGGGGTTTCAAGATAAATATTTTCAATATAATTTTCTTTAAAAAAAATATTTAATAAATCTGTATCACTCGTTATTGAATATTTTTTTGCTGAAACAAAAGAATTTTTTGTTTCTAATTTATTAATATTGTTTATGGCTTTAATAAAATTTTGATATTCATTACTGGTATTACTATCAAAGCATCCAATAATAATTTTTTCTTTAGAACTTAAAATGGAATCCCAATTATTTAATATAGTTTTTATATCAAGTATATTACCATCATTATTACCAAAATCAAAACATCTTATTCTTTGAATTAATATTCCTAATATAAAATAAATTAAAATATTAAAAATTATTTTTGTTTTCATGTTATTCATATACATCCTTATTTTTCCTATTATTGTTGTTATTACAATATTCCATGTATTATTTTTTATATTTTTTTTTTAAATTGAATATTATAATACTTGTTTTTATTGATAATAAGATGTCTTTATTTTATTTACCCTTATTTTTATAATTAAGTCAATTTAACAAATTATAAAGATATATAAAAAAACATTTATTAAAAGCATTACTCTTGTTATTTCTATTCAAGTTTTAATTTTTAATTATATATAATTTTATTTTTTTTTTTTAAATTTTATTATATATAACTTTATTTAATTAAATAAAATTGATTTACCAATAAAATGATATTAAAAAATCATTTTTTAATATTGAAATTATTTATTAATCACAAAGAAAAAAAAACTATTCACATAAATATCTTTTTTTTAATTATCTATATTTTATTTTGGCAATAAATATTTTTGTTAATTAATATTTTCAATTTATTATTCAAATTATTTTACATAATATCTATAGTTTTATTATTATTACTATTATTATTATTATTATTATTATTATTATTATTATTATTATTATTATTATTATTATTATTATTATTATTATTATTATTATTATTATTATTATTATTATTATTATTATTATTATTATTATTATTATTATTATTATTATTATTATTATTATTATTATTATTATTATTATTATTATTATTATTATTAATTATTATTAGTAGTAGTAGTTGCAGTAGTAGTAGTTGCAGTAGTAGTGTAGTATTATAAAATATTTTATCCTTTAATATTTATAGTTACATATATATTTATTTTTGAATGTTTCTTTTTTTGTATCTTTAAAGATGTTTTCTCTATTTCAAAATATTATTATTACAGTTTATTTTATATAATTCAACATTTTAAATTTACTACATACATAGATAGATTATTGAATGTATATTATAAAAATGTATTTATTTATTAACTAATTCATTTATATTAATGTTTTTGTTTCCGATAGCATACTTGATTTTACTGAATTTACCATTATCATTATTATTATTAAATATTTGTAAATGTTTAAACATCATCATAAATGTTACTATAATTTTGTATTAACATAATCTAAAAATTCTTATTAAATTTCAACTCTCTTTATAGAACATTATTTCATATTTTTTTCTTTTTTTTTTTTAGACTAGGATTAATCTTTATTTAAAATAATTAATTTAAACATATATATTAAATTATAGAATATACAATACGTGAAATGTAAAATAAATAAAAGTAATAAAAAATACAAAATAAAATAATAAAATCTATGACAGATATTAATTATATCATAATATTAAAAATGCTATATATACATTATTTATAATTATTATTATTATTATTATTATTATTATTATTATTATTATTATTATTATTATTATTATTATTATTATTATTATTATTATTATTATTATTATTATTATTATTATTATTATTATTATTATTATTATTATTATTATTATTATTATTATTATTATTATTATTATTATTATTATTATTATTATTATTATTATTATTATTATTATTATAAATAATAGAAATAATTATAATATTAATTAGTAATTAATACATATATAATTCATTATAAAAATCATAATAGTTTACTCTTTTTTTTTTTACTTAGTATTTTATATTATGTTAAATTTATTTGTATTATGTTAAATTTTATATTAGTCAGTATATAACAGATTTTTTATATATAATTTAGTTATATATAGTATAAAATTTTAATTAATCAATATTAATGTTTTAATTATTTTAACCTATATTTTAATTTTCTTTTAAATTTTTTTATAAACTTCTTTTTTTTTTTTATATAATAAAATTTTTCTTTTTATATATATAAAAAGTTAATAATACTAAAAATATTTTCTTAAACGAGAAAAAAAATTTTTTATAGCACATAATTCGTACATCATCTTTATTGAATTTAAATATTAAAATATATAAATCATAAAAAAAACACATAATAAAAAAAAAATGATACTAAAAAAATAAAAAACCAGTTAAATATTATAGATAATAATGAATAATACTGGAGGGAAAAAAAGTAGAATAATAATATGTAAAAACAATAAATCCATACTAACCCTTAATTCTACATATAGAATTAAAGTAAAATTGATTTATATGTTGTTATTGAAAGTGATAATATTCAGCGTTCATCCAAAAAATCCCATATAAATATCACTTTAATAACAACACTTTCAAAATATGCTTTTTTTTTTTAAGCACACAATTTGTACATCATTTTTATTGAGTTTAAATATTAATATACATAAATCATAAAAAAAAACACAAAATAAAAAAAAATGCCAATAAGTTTTTTTTTTTTTTTTTTTTTTTTTTTTTTTTTTTTTTTTGGCAATAAAATAATGAAAACTTTATTTAAATTTAATTTAAAAAGTACATGTTATAAAGTAATTGTACATATTAAAACTTAATCTAATAAAGAATAATAATTTATTATTTAATAGATAGTAATAATTTATAATTACTTCATATGGTATAGTGTATATTATTAAATTAAATCAAGTTGGAAAGTTATTATCATTATTAGATGCGTGTGACCTACTGTCTTGTCCTACTGAATTGTCAGCTTCGACGCTCTTGGTTAGATTGTTGGGATACCTATTGAATAATGACCAGATCTGGCCACTAACAGTAGGCATAATTCTAAGTAAAAGTGCGGATGTACGTACCAAAAGTGGAACATCCGAAAAGGTGCTAGGTTTAAGTTGCGCCTTACAAAGACTGTTCCACTCCTCTTTCCCCAAGTTATAATGATTAACTCTTCCACCAAGAAGGAAATAATATACCCTACTCCATTCCAACGAGTTGGAATGAAAATTTACCCCACTTGAAGCATTACTAACTAAATTATTATAATTAATACTATTATTTAAACTATTATTATTGTTGTTGATACTATAACTGAAAGTATTATTTAAGTTGTAAGTTAAACTAACATAATGAATAAAACTATTAGAAACTAAGAAAGTACTATTTCGTGAAGAATTCTCCAAGGAGGAGAAATTGTTGAAGTAATTAAAACCAAAAAAAATGTTGTTGATAGTTAAATTATTAATGAATTGAGAGTAGTTGTATAGAAAATATGTAGATAAGCTAGTACTATTACTATTACTAACATTATTAATATTACTATTATCATTGCTATTACCATTATTATTACTATTAATATTAATATTACTATTACTACTGCTATTATTATTATAGATATTATCATAAATATTATTATTGTAGTTATTATTAAAATTATTAGAAAAGTTGATATTATCAGAACTAACTAAAGGTTTTCGATTAACATACAAATAAATGGTTTCAAGATTGCCAAATAACTTAGAACGCCAATGATCGAATGTTGGGCATTCTAAAATCCAATGTTCGAAGGTTTGACTACCGCCTTTACAACAAGGACAGTAATCAGGGCAAGAGTCAGATACAAGTTTAGCGGCTTTAGCAATTTCACTATTGAATTTATAACCACTACGTATTTTGAGGAGCCAATTAAAGCCATAAGCCAAGTTAGGGTATTCAAGTTCAAGATGTAAATAATCACGAGATAATTCAAGGTGATTATCACAATAGGTAACAGCTTTAACGGAGTCTTTTTTGACATCTCTATTCCAATAAAAAGTCAAAATATCTTCTCTAGAGCCAATTTTAGAAAGTTTCTTTGATAAAGTTCTGCTTTCTTTAGCCCATGTGTATTTTCTCATCTTCGGAATAATAGTAACTAACTTGGAAATAATACAATTAGAGTCTGCCCATCTCTTAAAACATTTATCTTGAGCAATGGCACATTTGGCAGAAAGAGGAGGAATATTAAGATCTTTAGATACACTATATAAAGATATGAAGGAAGAGCGCTTCCTAAGACCTGCAATCCAAGAGAGTCCTTTATTAATTAGCCTTTGAGCACCGTTTGTTCTAGTTTTATTAGATTCAAGTAAAGGTGCAACGTATGATACTTGACTGACAACAACCGAATTAAAAACCAGAAAAACATTATAGATAATAATGAATAAAGTAGTATAGTAATACACAAAAACAATAAATCCATACTAACCTTAATTCTTCATGGAGAATTAAAGTAAAATTAATCTATCCTACTCCACTTGGATCGCTAATAGGATTGGTATGTTATTATTCATAGTCACATATAAACTATTAAAAAGATTATCTAAAAAATAAAAAAAGTTTCTACCTAAATCGGAGAAATGGTTAATACGAAAATTTTTAAATAGGAAACAATTAATAAACCAATGATCAATTCTTTGATAACTATCACTATGGAAACAGCATGAACAACGATTAGGACAAGTGATATTAACCAATTTAGCAGCTTTAGCAACTCTAACATCAATTTTATATCCACATCTTGTTCTAAGTATCCACCTAAAACCTAAAAATATGCAAAAATATAAACACCTTCATATATAAATATTAAAAATTAAAATATTTCATTATATTGTTAATGTTATTAGATAATGATAAACACTAAAATATTATGTAATATTATTACTTTTTTTTTATTTGTATTTTTATTTATATTTTTATTTATATTTTTATTTGTATTTTTATTTGTATTTTTATTTGTATTTTTATTTGTATTTTTATTTGTATTTTTATTTGTATTTTTATTTTTATTTGTATTTTTTTTATTATTTACAAGATAAATAATATAACATACTAGATTTATTTCTGCAAAAATTATTATATTATTTATATATTTATTTTATTATCTATTAATTATTATATATACATAATTTTTAACTATTAATTTAATTATTTAATTTAAATAACAAAATCTTTATTATATAAAAATTATATAATAAATATTTTAATTCTTAATGAATATTAAACCAAAAATGACTTGTTTTATTTGTAAATTTTTTTTCATTATTCGTATATTGTATTTATTGTTTTTAATTTCTTTTATTTTTTATGTTTATTTTATGTTTATTATATATATATATTTATATTTCTACTTAATTTATTTTATATTGTATTTATTATATTTTTATTTTTGTTTATTGTAATTTATTTTAATAGTTTATCTATATATCCATTTTATCATTATTACTATTTAAATCAAGTTCTGGTGGTTGAACTGTAAATATTAAAGCATCATTCTCAAAATACTTCTTTTTTGGATTATAAGAATCTGAGTAGTTTGATGAAAGTGATGGAGAATTATATGGAGATGAACTATTATTCAATAAAATTTGATCATTTGCTAATTTATCCTTATCTTCTGAATAATCAATATTTACAATACAACCTGGATAAAGTTTACCTTTAATTTTTAAGTAACTAAGACGAGTAACAATATGCTTTTCTAAATATCTTCTAATTGGTCTAGCACCATATGCTGGATCATATGCTTCTCTTAATACAAAGTCTTGAGCTTCCTTTGTAATATTTAATTTCAAATTCATTAAGCCTTGTTTAGCTGTACGTTGTTCAATATATTTGATTTGGTTTGTAATAATAGTTCTTAATTCTTTAGTAGAAAGTGGATGGAATAAAATAATATCATCTAAACGATTAATAAGTTCTGGTTTTAAGCATTGACGAACTTCTTCCATAACTTTAGCTCTAGTACCATTATCAATATCTGTTCTACCATTAAGTGCGAGACTTTGTAATGGACGATATCCAAGATTACTTGTCATAATAATAACTGTGTTAGAGAAATCAACTGTTCTACCTTTACCATCTGTTAAAACACCATCATCTAATACTTGTAATAAAATATTAATGACTTCTGGGTGTGCTTTTTCAACTTCATCAAAAAGTACAATAGAATATGGTCTTCTTCTAACTGCTTCAGTAAGTTGTCCACTTTCTTCATAACCAACATAACCTGGTGGGGCTCCAATTAATCTAGACACACTATGCTTTTCCATATATTCCGTCATATCAATACGAACAATATACTTTTCATCATCAAATAATTCACATGCTAAAGCTTTGGCTAATTCTGTCTTACCAACACCTGTTGGTCCTAAGAATAAGAAGGATCCTGCTGGTGCTTTTTCACGTGCTAATCCCGCTCTACTTCTTAAAATAGCTTCGGCAACTAATTCAACTGCTTCATCTTGTCCAATAATTCTGTTATGAAGATGTTCCGCTAAATGTAAGAAACGTTCTGCTTCTCCTTGTGATAAACGTTGTACTGGAATTCCTGTCCATTTAGAAACAATATCTGCTATTTCATTTGGTCCAATAATTTCCTTTAATAATCTTTCGCCTGGTGCCTTTGTTTTTTCATTTTTAGGTTCATTTTGATGATGACCATCTTCATTGAAAAGATCTTCATCTAATTGTGTATGACCATAACCATCATCTTCTTCTTCAAGCATTTCATTAAGTTCCTTTTCTCTCTTAGCTTCTAATTCTTTTAAGCGATTTTCAACTTCAGGTAAGGCATAGTATTTTAAATCTGCTGCTAATGCTAAATCATGTCTACGTTCTGCATCTGCAATCTTATAACGAATTTCATCAAGTTTCTTGTTCATTGTACCAATTTCATCAATACGTTTCTTTTCGTTATTATATTGTTCCATTAAAGGTTCAAGTTGCTCATTTAATTTACTCATTTCTTCTTCAACTTTTTGTAGTCTTTCTTTAGCAATTTGACTCTTTTCACCAGATAATGCTGTTTTTTCAATTTCAAGTTGGAATATCTTTCTCTTTAAGATATCAATTTGTTCTGGTTGTGATTCTAATTGAACTTTAGCATAGGCACAAGCTTCATCAATTAAATCAATAGCTTTATCTGGAAGGAATCTGTTGGTAATATAACGATTAGAAAGATATGCTGCTTGAACTAAGGCACTATCTAATATCTTAACTCCAGCATAGGCTTCAAATTTCTCTTTCAAACCTCTTAAAATAGTAATGGTATCTTGAACACTTGGTTCTCCAACATATACTTGTTGGAATCTACGTTCAAATGCTGCATCTTTTTCAACATATTCACGATATTCTGCTAATGTAGTGGCTCCAATACATCTAAGTTCTCCTCTAGCTAACATTGGTTTTAATAAATTAGCTGCATCCATTGATCCACTAGTTTTACCTGCTCCAAGAACTAAATGAATTTCATCAATGAATAAAATAATTGGTTCTTCTGATGAGGTTACTTCTGTTAAAACTGCCTTCAATCTTTTTTCAAAATCTCCACGATAGGCTGTACCTGCAACTAAAGATCCCATATCTAATGAATATAATCTGCATTTTAAATTGGCTGGAATATCATTAGCAACAATTCTTTGAGCTAAACCTTCAATAATAGCTGTCTTACCAACACCAGGTTCACCGATTAAACATGGATTATTCTTCTTTCTACAAGTTAAAACACGAATAACTCTTCTAATTTCATCATCACGACCAATAACAGGATCAAATTTACCTTGTTCAGCTAAAGCAGTCATATCAATAGCATATTTACTTAAAGCGTCAAATGTATCTTCGGCATTCTTACTATCAGCTACACTATTTCCCTTAAGCTTATTTAATTGTTCCTTAATACTATCAATATTAATATTTGAAGCTTTAAGGATATCAGAAATATCACTACTATCAACTAAAGCTAAAATAAGAGAAATAATGGTACAATATTTATCCTTATTCTTTGAACTAATTTTTTGAGCATTTTGAATAACTTTATAAGCATTTCTACTGAAAGTAATATCATCTGGAGGAGGGTTTTGTATTGGAAGATGAACAATTTTTCTTTTAATTGCACGTTCAACCATTAAAGCATCACCACCACTCTTAGTAATGACACTTTTTAATGTACCATCAGGGTCATCTAAAAGAGCTAAAAATATATGATATGATTGAATTTCAGTATGGTTAGCTTCTTGAGCTAATTCCTTTGATTTTAAAATAATCTTTTCAACTTTCTCAGTAAAACTTTCACTCATTTTGTAAATTTAATTGATATATATAAGAAATGAAATAAATAGTTGAATAAATAAATATATATTTTTTTTATATTTGTTTTTGTTGTTGTTTAATTATTAGTCTTTAATAATTGTTTAAATAAATAATAAATTATATTAAGTGATTATATTTTATTGGGTATTATTATCTAATATTGATAAATATATTAAAAAATTCGCTTTTTTCGTAATTTTTTGTTGTTTAATAAATATTGGTATATTTATTTTGGTATAATTAATAATAAATTAATAAAAATTATTATAAATAAAAATTTAAAAAATTTCGAAAAGTGATTATTTTAGCAGTGTATTTATACTTTTTTAAAAGTATTAATTCACGTTATATATTTTATAAATATTAATAATACGATAATATATCAAATTAATTTTTTTCTAAAAATTTCTTTCTAGAAAATTGTTTTTGAATATCTTTAAAGTAATATTAATAATTATATAATATTAATCAAAAAATCAAAAAAAAATTTTTAAAAATTTTTAAAAATTTTTGTGCAACAAAGAATATTTATGAATGTACCGCAATACACTAGAAAAATATAGAATCGTGTAGAAAAATTTTATTTTATCAGAGAAAAAAGAAAATTTTATAATGTATTTTATTGTACATTAATGTATTTAATTTACAGAATATCAATTATAAAATTTAATTTATAGATTTCAATAATAATTTATTTTTAGTAATTAAAAATTTAATATTAACTTAATTAGTAATTTAATATTCAAGTATATTTTTATACCTGTTAACATATAATTAAAATTTTATTATTTATAAACATAAATTAAAAACCATAAGAATAATCTTTCTTATTAATTTTTTTTTATTTAATTTATTATTCATTTATATTATAACTTGATTATTCGCTACTATATTTTAAAATATTGGTTTTTAATTATATATAAACTAACTATAGTTAATCCTGTATTTATTATATTAGAATAAAAATAATATTAATCTAATATATTCATTAAATATATATTAATAAATAATAATATGATATATACATACATTTTAAATAATTGTCCTTATATACTTTTATTATGTTTTGAAACTATTTATTGATTTAATTATTTAATTATTTATTTATTTTTTTTTTTTTTTTTTTTTTTTTTTTTTTTTTTTTTTTTTTTTTCAAATTATGAATAAACCCACAAATATTATAATTAATGAAATAATAATTATTATAATGAATATATATATTTTTTTATTGGTTTTAAAAAATTAATTAAAAGTATGATAATGATTATAAAATACAAAAAAATTTAAAAATATTATTTTAATTATAAAAATGTATATATACATATATATATACATATTACAAATAATAAATAATTTAAAATGTAAAATAAAAAAAAAAAAAAATATGACAGATTCATCATATATATATAATTATTGTTATATTATTATATTATTACTATTATTTATTATTTTTATCATTATATTATTTCTTGTTGTGTTGTGTTTGCTTATGATTCAACAGATTGTAAACTTTTCAATTCTTTTATTAAACTTTTTCCTTCCTCGGTATGAAGTACCTTTAATAATTAAATAAAAAAATATTTATTTAAAAGAAATTAATAAATAACAATTATGATGATGAAATTATTTATATTAATAAAATAAAATATATAGATATATAAAATTAAAATTAATAATTACATCTTGCAAATATTTTTCAGCATTTGTATAATTCTTTTTCTTTTTATAATAATTGGCCATAAATATACAACCTTCTAAGTAATTCGAATCTTCAATCTTTAATAATTTATTTTAATAAATAAATATCATTATAAATATTATTATTTTTATATAATAATTATTATTATTTAGTAAAAGAAATAGTAATAATATAAATATAAATTATATAAATTATATATTTGAAGAAGAAAAATTACAATGAAAACATACATTATTCAATTTTTTATACTCCAATAAACTTAGTCTGTAATAGTAAGCAGCTGTATCATTATTTCCTAATTTTGCATAAAGAGTAGCTAATTTAATAAGTACTATAGGACCAGAATCACCACCTATTAAAGCACGTTTATAGCATTTTATAGCCTCAATACTATGATCTATATAATCATAACATTGAGCTAATGCAACCCACATTCTTGAATCATATGGTCTTTTAATTTAATTTTTAAAATATTTCATTATTAATATTAATATTATTTAAATAATCATTAAAATTAAATATATATTTAAGTATGAATATAATTATTAATAAAAATTAAACAAATATACAATTTAATTATAAATAAATATATTACCTTAAAGATGCAGCTTGTTGATAATAATATAAAGCATAATATGGCATTCTTAAAACTTCATAAATTTGACCTAAACCATACCACGCTCTATAATCTCTTTGACTTAAATCTATATTACCCATATTTTTATTATAATTATTATTATTATATTTATTTATTTATTATTATTATTATAATTATAATTATTTATTATTTATTATTATTATTTATTATTATTATTTATTATTATTATTTATTATTATTTATTATTATTTATTATTATTATTATTTATTATTATTATTTATTATTATTATTATTTATTATCATTATTTATTATTATTATTTATTATTATTATTTATTATTATTATTATTTATTATTATTATTATTTATTATTATTATTTATTCTTATTTATTATTATTATTATTTATTATTATTTATTATTAATTATAGCAAATAACCCAAATAAAAAAAAAATAATAATAATAATAATTACCAATAGCTCTTCTATAAGCTTCAATAGCAGCTTGTGTATTTTTCAGTTCTATATATTCATGACCCATTAATGTCCAAGCTGATAGATAATTTTTATTAAGTTTTAATGCACGTTGGAAATAAAGAACAGCTTTTTCATGTTCACCTCGCAATGAATAATAATTACCAATTATACAACAAGTTTCTTGACGATATTTATCAATCATACAACAATTATGTGCCAAATAACTTAATTTAGTTGTTTTTTCTGTAACATATAATACATGTGAAAATATATCCATATTTTCTAAAGTATATGGATCTTTCTTAATTATTTTATCAAAATATTGTTCTGCCTCTTCAAAATCTATATCATATATATTATGTAAATTAATAATATATTTTTTTATTTATATATAAATGTAAATAATTATAAATATTTATATACCTCTTGTATGATAATTTGATAATGCTAATTGAGATCGTATATAATTACTATCATCAAATATATCTAAACAAGGTTTAATATATGTTTCAAAATTTTCATTATTATTTTGATATTCTAATGCTAAATGTGCCATAAAAAATCGTGACATTATATTGTCTTCAATTTCTGGTAAAACATTAGTAATCTACATTTAAAATAAAAAAAGAATAATAATTTTTATAATTAGATAATGAAAATTAATAAATTTATATACTAAAACAATAATGATATAAAATAATATTTTACTAATTCTTGAGTCACTAAACAAGAAGCTAGTTCCAGCCAAGCACTCCAATTATATGGGTATAATTTTACTGATCTTGTTAAAAGTTGAATTGCTTTTTTCTTTTGATTCTTTTTTACACATATAACACCATACCTAATAAATGTATATTATAAATATATCAATTAATAATAATACTTTTTACCTTAAAAAAAAATATATATATAGTTATAATAATTAATTTATATTAGTATTACAAATAAAATAAAAAGCCATCATTTGGATTATTTTTCAAACTTTCTATTAATTCTGTTTCTATTTCTAATATTTCTTTATTCATATAATATGTATTATCATTTAATCCAATAATATCAACAATTTCTTCATCTTTTCTTTTTTCTCCAGCCTTTTTTTATAAAATAAATTTTTATACAAATATAATATAAATTATATATAAAAAATACAATAATAATAATAATAATAATAATAAATATTACATGAGTATGTAATTTCATTATATATATATATATATATATGTTATTTACACAATATTTACCATAAATTTTGAATAAAGCCTTAAAAAAATGCATTTAGGATGAACTAATGAATTTAATATATATGATGCACGATCAAATTCACGAATATCAAATAATGTTCTTGCATATAAAAATTTGTCATATTCCTTATATGTCATTTTTGGATTATGTGGATATTTTAAATTTTTTTTCGATTCCTTTGGTTTAATATCATTTTGAATTGAAGTGGGTGATGATGATAATATTCTATTATTATTTGGGGTTTTATTAAAAACATTACTATAATTACCTATATTACATTCTTCATCACTATCTGAATAATAATACATATCACATTCTTCATCACTACTATTACTCTCATCTTCTTCCATAATTTCTAATACACTTTTATCTTCATCCATTAGTTGACTTTTATTATTATCTTTCTTCCTCTTTTTTGGTGGTTTATAAATTCTATATTTATTTAAACTTTCAGACGCCTTTGTTATACTATTTAATTGTTCTGATGCCCTATTATATAAATAATTATTGACAGTTAAATTATAATATATAACAGTTAATATTAATAAAATAAAAAAAAAAAAAAAAGAAAACTAAAAATTAAATGTATCTATATATAATTAAAAAAAGATCCATGTATTGAATTTTCATATTATTATTATTATTATTATTATTATTATTATTATTATTATTATTATTTATTTATTTATTTATTTATTTATTTATTTATTTATTTATTTATTTATTTATTTATTTATTTATTTATTTTAACTATTATTATATTATTACTTATTATTTATATTTACCATTTTGAAGCTTGAAATAAACCACGTTCTGAGCAATCGACAGCAGCTCTACGTAAAGCACGACGTATTTTTCTTATTTCTTTATTAGTAATTTTGGAATTATTACTATCATCATTCATATTATTATCATTATCATTATGTTTTGGATTTCTATTACCGTTATCATTATTGTTATTGTTATTATTAAAATTATTTACATCCTTATCCAAATTTCTATTATATTGATTAAAATTATCATTGAAATTCTTATTATTATTATTATTATTATTATTATTATTATTATTTGAATGACTGCGAAGATTTCTATTATTATTCTTCTTCAAGTTACCATTAGTTCTTGTATTTGCCTCAATTAATTCATTATTTAAAATTTCATTATTATCAATTTTAGTAATAATTTTTTTTTTCATATCATTCAATATAACATTATCAAGTATTGATAAATTATTGGTATATTCTTCATTTTGCTTTGAAGATTTCAAAAAATTATTCATTTCTTTTTCATCTATTAATTTTTTACTAAAAATCTCTACATTCATTAATAGTTCCTTTTTATAATCCTTATCATTTGAATTAATTTTAAAAACATTATTTTCATTATTAGAAAAAAATGAATTTCTAATAATCGGAAATTCAATATCTATACCGGTATTTGGATGGTCCATCTTACATTTCTTTTTCTTCTTAATTCTTTTTTCATCGTTTGGTATCTTACTATCAATATTATATGAATTGATTCTTTTATTATTATCATTTATTTCACAATCATTAGGTATTATATCAACAAAATTAGATTTTACATTATTATATATATTATTCTTATTATCACCATTGTATGTTTTGCAATCTAAATCAATTAATTTCTTGATACTAACTTGTTTTGGTATATGTAATGGGGTATTGTTCTTAAAAATTTTAGTATCCTTTTTTAAAGAATCTATTTTTTTATTGCTATTATCATTTAAAATATCAACAATTTTATCTGTTGAAAGCATATTTTTACAATTATTTTTCTGAAATGTTTTTGATTTTTTATATATTATAGAAGGGGTATGATTTTGGTATATTTTTGAATTGCTTCTTTGATTGATAATATCCTTATTTAATATATTTTCATTTTTTGGAATATTTAATGATTCATATAACATTTGATTATATTTTACAGGAAACTTAAAATTCAAATTTGAATCCATGTTGAAATTGAAACATTAAATATAACATATACTAAAATTGAAATTAAAGAAACAACAAAAAATGATACTGTATTTATTAAATAAATGTTTTATTTTTTTTTCTCTTTTTCTCTTCTTTTATGATAAAGAAAAAAGAAAAAAGGAAAAAAATAATAATTAAAAGGTATAAAGAGAAAGAATTCAATAGTCGTAGATAGAAAACAAAATATAATTCTTTACTCTTCTTAAACTATAAATTTTATAATAAATAAATAAATTAACATTAATAATTATATTAAAACAAATTAAAAATTATATTTCATTGATTTTTTTTTTTTTTTTTTTTTTTTTTTTCTTTTTTTTAATATTGAAAGATATATAAAATAAATAAAACAATAAAATATAATAAATCAATTATTTTAAATCATAAATTCAATAATAATATATTATAAAATAAAATAAAAAAATAGGCTTTGTTTTAATAGTCTATATATTAGACATTTTTATTATATAAATGTATAAATTTATGTTATTAAATTATAAGATAAAAAGAAAAGAAAAGAAAAGAAATTATTAAATTAAATTAATATATGATTTTATTCTTTATTTTTTTCTTCTTGTTTTTTAATTTTTTATTTTTAATTTTAATTTTTAATTTTAATTTTTAATTTTAATTTTTAATTTTTAATTTTATTTTAATCTTGAAATTTAAAAAAAAATAATAAAATTAAATAAAATATATATAATTAATGATTAATATAATTATTGATTAATAAAAAATTACTATTTTATTATTTAATAATTTATTAGTTATTAATTATTAAAATTTTAAATATTATTTAAATTACATAAAATATTAATAATTATAATAAATTTTATTCTTATTATAATAAATATATTTTATTTATTATTATTTTAAAAAAATTTATGATATTATATAAGAATAATTAATATTAAATATATAATTAAAAAAAAGGATAAATTTAATATATTTAAAAAAATTTTTAATATTTATTAAAAAAAATTATATAAAAATTAAATTCTTTTATTCAAAAAAAAAAAAAAAAAAAAAAAAAGTTGAATTATATTTTGAATTCTTTTTAATTATTTATTATTAATGAAATTTGTTTTATTTTCCTCTATTTTAGAAAATAAGAAAGGATCAAATTAAAATATTATAAAATTATTCTTTTATAACAAATTCTTAAATAAAAAATATATTCTTATATTAATTATTATATTTCTATATATTATAAAATATTTTAAAAAAAAATATTTACCTTATTAATATTATCTAATATTATCTACTTTTATCTTACTATAGAATTATATTCAATATACATAGATACTGTAATAATAATAATTGTAAAAAAAGAAAAGGAAATATATATACTTATAATTTCAAAAATAATATTAAAAAATTAAATATCTTATAATATTATTTATCATTTAATAAATATTGTAACTATTTCATAATATAATATCTGAATATTTTATATAATATTGTATAGTACTTTTTTAATAGTTTATTTTTTTTTTTTTTTGTTATTTAATATAATATTAATAGTATATAAATAATTACTAGTTTGATATATTTATATAATAAAAAAATAATACTATAAAAAAATAAAATAAAAAATAAAATAAACTTACTTTAAATATTAAATATTTTAAAAAAAAGTATATATATAAAAGAATAAAACTATCAAAGGTCAAGTTTGTATAATATAAAAATTAAATAAAATTATATATACATTAATACATATATTTATTATGGTATTTATAATGAAATAGAAAAACTACTTTTTATATAATATATTCCATATAAAATTATTAATATTATTAAATAAAAAATAATAAAGGTAAGAAAAAAAAAAGGGAAGAAAAGTGTTATTATATATAAAGGTGAAATAAAAAATTTTTAATATATCTTTTCGATTGATACAAAAAAAAAAAAAGAATAATATATATTAATAAATATATTAATATTATTATTTTATTATAATTTTTAAAAAGATTTATATTTTTTTATTATTATTATAATTATTAATATATAGATAAACAATTTATAAATATAGTATTAAAAATAAATTAGTCAATAAATTAATTAATTAATATCATAAATGAATAACAAAAATTTTAAAATTTTTTATACCAAATTGAATATATATTTCATATAATGATATATATTAATTCTAATATATAAATATATAATGTATACATTTAATACAATGTAAGATAAAAAAGTATTTCTAATAAATTTTAATTAATAAATTCTAAATGGAAAAAAAAAATTTCCAATTTCCAAATAAAAAAAAAAAGAAAAATATATAAAATTATAATATATTAAAATACATAAATACATTATATAAATATAATAGAACAAAATGAACAAATGAACTTTATTATATTTAAAATTTATTCTTTAGAATAAAAGCATAATTTAAAAAATAAAATATATCAACATATCAACATTAACATTAACGAATATTGTGTCAGTATTTTAGTTATTATATATTTACTTTATAGCTTATATTAAATTTGGCAATGTCTTTTACAAATAGTCTTTTTTAATGTTAATTTTAAAATGGAGTTATAAGACAACACCTAATTATAAGATATGATTTTTCAGTGCACTTTATTTTTTCTGTATTACCTTACCTTTTGTCATATGTATAAGTTAAACCTAATAATATATAAATATTAAAACACTAAATATTTATATTTATATTTATCAATGGCATATAATAGATGATATTGTATTATTATAATATAAAAAAAGCCAATATTAATATATAATAAATTATAATTAACTATATTGTATATATATAATATTATTAAATATTTTGTATTCATATAATAGAATATATACATATATATATATATATTTTTTTTTTTTTTTTTGACTTTTATGTTTTAATTCGTTTGATGATAATTATAACAACTATATCTTTTTTAATATTATAAATTTAATAAAGTTAAAATAACAATCATTCGACCTTTATTATATATAATTATCTTTTTTATATAAAAAGAACTTTATATAATATTAAAAAAGACAATATACAATATTTTATTTATTAATGGTAATAAAAAAAATGAAATTAAATTACATTTTTTTACCAAACTTAAAAAAAAAAAAAAAAAAGACAATTAATAAATTAGTAAAGTCAACTCTAATATAATATATAATATATATACTAATTAAATAGTAAAATAATTTAATAATAAATAATTATATAATTATATTTTTCATAACTAAATATATTTTAATAAATAAATTAATAAAAACAATGAAATAATAAACTAATATAAAAAAGGGTGTTTATATAATATATATTAATAATAGAATATTTATAAAAAAACAATATAATATATTAACAAAACAATACAATATATAATTATAATAGAATATTTATAACAAAATAATATAATATATAATAACAATATAATAATAAAAAAACAATAATAGAATATATAATAATAATAGAATATTTTTAACAAAATAATAATAATAATATATAAAAACGAATATTTTATTTTGTCTTATTACATTATAATTACAATACATTATAAATGTGACGTTGAAGTATCTGTATAAATGAATTATTATAAATATAAATCTATCAAAATATCCAAAGAATTATTGATCAATGGAAAATCAGCTTAAAAAAATAAATTTTTTATTTAAATTTTAGATTATAATATTATAAATTAAATTTTATTTAAATATTTATATATTATATAATTTTTTTTATATATTTATTTATATATTATATAATTTTTTTTTATATATTTATTTATATATTATATAATTTTTTTTTGATTAAGATACAATCATATGAATTTTTAAATTATAAAAAATTATATAGTATTTATTTAATAAAAATAAAAAAAAGTTTAGATCAATATTACTGTAAATGAATATATATCTATTAAATAAACTTACCACATTTATAGATAAAGTATATTATATTTTAAAAAAAAGTAGTTATAAAATTAAATAAAATTTTATATTATATATCAACGTACGCACTTACTTTAGTATTTTTAATGAAAAAAAAAAAATACTTTTTTTATGATATATTTAAATTATTGTTACTATTATTATTATAATTGTTGTGTTTTACAAATTTCCTTTTTATTGGAGTTTGATTATTTTGATGATTGTGTCTTCATTAATTGTTATTGACTGTAACATTTAAAAATTGAAAATTTTAGATAATTAAAATAAAAAAAATATATATTAAAACTATTTCAAAAAAAAAATAATTATTTTAATAAGGTTTTGTTAATGTGTATTTTAAATATGATTTTAATAACAAAATAATATATATATTTATTTAATGTGATGATTATAAATGTAGTAATATATATATATATATTTTTTTTTCAGTTTAAAATAATAGCAATTTTAAATTTTTTAAAATTTTTTATATATTTTATATATTTAAAAGGATTTTATTTATAGAATATCTGCTTTTAAAGAATTTCACATAAGTTGTTATATTAGTCTTTAAGTATTCCATTTAGAAAACTTTTAATAGTGGTATAGAAATATCTTTAAGTATTTTTTATTACATTTATACATATCATTGAAGGTTAGGTTTAAAAAATAAATATTCAAATATGATCTAATCATTCATTTATATATTACACAATTAATGATTATTTTTTAATAGTTATTGATATAAAATCTTTATATTATTCATTATTATATAAATAATAATATTATTTAATAATAGAATTTTTATAATATTACAAATTTATATAAATAATAATATTATTTAATAATAGAATTTTTATAATATTACAAGTTTTCATAATTTTTATATTTAAAGAACTAATAAATATATATCAAAATAATTATTTAATAAAACTTAAAATATCTTTTTTATTAATATAATTTATTATATAAAGCCACAGAAAAAGTTACTATAATTATGCTTTTGTACATTTTATATATTAAATTTTTAATACATTTTAAAATGAGGTCTTTATAGGGAAGTGTGCATTTCGGCAATGTATTTTGTAAATGTATCGCGCATTAAAATAACGTATTATTTAAATGTATTATATTGTGGCTTATAAAATAAATAAATAAAAAATTTATTATATTATTAAAATCAATATTTTATTTATTATTGATTTATGAAACCAATTTATTAGTGGTATCTTCTTTTTATTAATATTTCTTTTTTTTTTTATTTAACTTATGAAATAAATAAAATATTATGTGAAATTTAAAATTTATATTTATAATTCTTGAAATTATGAAATAAAAAAAATATTAAGTGAAATTTAAAATTTATATTTATAATTCTTTAAATTATGAAATAAATAAGAAATGTTTTAATATACAAGTACTAGTATATAAACTCTCTTAAAAAATTTTTATATAAATGTGGCGTCAAAAATATTTATATAAATTTAAAATATGAAATGTGGCGTAAAGGACCTGTCAATGCAAAAAATTTCATGTACATTGCCGAAATGCTACACTCAGGTCTTTATAAATTAAATATATTTCTTATTTTTTATGTACAAAATATTATAATATTAATATTATTAAATCAAAGATATATTATACAATAATTTTTTTTTTTAAGTAATTTATTTAAGCATTTTTTTTTTTTTACAATTATTCATTTTTTTTATTATAATAAATTATAATTATTGTTAATTAAAATACAAAAAATTGATACCATTGTACTGGGAAATAGATTATTCATTACTATTTTATTATTGTATATAATATATTTCACATTTTTAATTAAAATTTAATATTATTTATATTAGGTATATTAAATGGATGTTTTATGAATTGAAAATAATTTTTATTAAGTTATATTTAATAGTAATCATTTAAAAAGAATTTAATATATATATAATAATGTCGGATTCAAAAGCTCAAATTTCACAGACTTCAACAACTTCAGTATCTTCAGCTACATCTAATTCACAACAAACATCTCCACAAAAACCTTCACAAAGTGAACCAAGTCAAAGTCAATCACCACAAATAGATTCTACAAATTCAGATAGTAGTTCTGAGAGTGAAGATGTTGAACAAACTATATTAAAATATCTAAGGAAAAAAGGTTATAGAAATGCGGAACATGCTTTTATGGAAGATTTAAAACAAAATGAACAAACAACATCAACGTCTGGACCTCAAAATGAATCAGAAACAACTAATGCAACAACTATTGCTGTTGCCGATTCATCGACAAATACTAAAACAGATAATGATAATTCTGATAATTATATTATAGCAAATACTTTAAATTCAGAAAAAGATGATAATTTATATGAAGAAGGTTATTCTAAATTAAGATCTTGGATTGAAGGTTCAATTGATATGTATAGAGTAAATATTTTTTTTTTATTAGAATGCTTTCTATTTAATTATTTTTTTTTTAATTTTAATAAATTATATATAATGAATTATAAGTATTATATTTTTATTAAAATTATTACTTTTTAAAAAAATGATTATGTCTTTGTTTTTATTTTTATATTTATTTTAATTTAGTTTTGTTATATATTTTAGTTTTAGTATATACTTAAAAAATTAGAATATATTATAGAATTTTAAATATATTATATATTATAGATGTTATTATTTCCAAAAAATAATTTTTTCAAAAAGTAATATATATTTAAGTAAATTTAATTAATATGATTATATTTCTTTTAATATATATATATTTATATATGTATATATGAAATTATATAGTTTGAACTACGTTCAATATTATATCCAATTTTTATATATTCATATTTAGATTTAGTATCAAAAGGAAAAACTCAAAGAGGTATTATAAAAAATATAAGATATTTAAAATAATACTAATAGAATACTAATACTAATATTAATAATATGTATTTAATGTATAATTTTATAAAATTAATGAAATTATTTTTTGATTTAATTTAATGATTATTGTTATATATGTTATTATTTTTAATATTTTTTTTTATTGTTTTTCATTAAATACATTTGGATATTTAATTTGGTACATTATTACATTTAATTAGCAAAACAATTCATGGAAAAATATTCTATTGATCATAAAGAACAACACATTCAGGATATACAACGTTTATCAAGTTTATCTGATCCAATGCATGTTAAAGAAAACATATTAGCGCAAACTT
Organism: Anaeromyces robustus; assembly: GCA_002104895.1. Taxonomy (NCBI): domain Eukaryota; kingdom Fungi; phylum Neocallimastigomycota; class Neocallimastigomycetes; order Neocallimastigales; family Neocallimastigaceae; genus Anaeromyces; species Anaeromyces robustus. The sequence continues at coordinate 276,131 of MCFG01000013.1, read as the reverse complement.
TTTTAAAAAATAAATATTTAGTTAAACTTAGTTCAGCGTCATATTCATTATTTTTAGCATATTTACAAAACAGTTCATATTCTATATTATTACAAATTACAAATCAATATTTAAGTATTAGGGTATCACCAAAAGCATTACAACAATCTGATATAGATGATGGTATTGGTATTATTGGTCATCAAGAATCACAAATAGAAGCATTTAATAAACAGGAAATTCATTTAGGTAATAGACCTTATGATTTATTTGAAATCGAAGAAATAGAACGTAGAATTAAAGATGAAGTAAGTAATATTATTTTATTAATATTATTATTTTTATAATTTTTCTTTTGGTAATATTTTATAGTAATTATATATTAAATATTTTATTAAAAAATTTTTTTAATTATTATTATTATTATTATTATTATTATTATTATTATTATTATTTTTAATTTGAAGAAAAATGAGAATAATGAACAGTTATTAGAAATTTTTAAAGGGATACAAGAAAAGTTAAATGAAGATCCATTACCAAAAGAACAAGTACCTTTACCAGTAAGGTACATTAATGTTGATTATTTAAATTATATATATTATATTTCAATTTTTATACCATTAATTTTCAATTAATCATATATTATATATATTATATTAATTTAAATAAATATTAATAGAAAATTAATAGATATATCAAATGATGTTAAGAATTTAAAAGATGTAAGTAAAAGAGCAAAATTAGATAATACCAAACTTCCATCAATTTGTTGTTATACTTTTCATAATACACATCATAGGTATCATATCTATAATTTTTTTTTAATTATTTTTATTTTTATTTCAAAAAAAAAAAAAAAAAAAAAAAAAAAAAAAAAAAAAAAAAAAAAAAACGATAATGATATAACTAATAATAATAATAATAATAATAATAATAATAATATTACTATTATATCTTGGTATTTTTTTTTTCTATATGATTAATTATTAAAATTTAGTTTAAATTGTTTAAGCATAAATAATGATGAAACTATGATATGTGGTGGTTTTTCAGATTCATTTATTCGTGTATGGTCAATAACGGGAAAGAATTTAAGAGGAATAACGAAACCTAGGAATATTAATGGAAATATTGATAGTATGCTATTATATAAAATAAATAAAAATTAATAAATTTATAATAAATTTATTATTTATATTTTTTATTTATTTATTTTATTTTATTTTATTTTTTTTTTTTTTAAAATATTGTTTTATTACTATAATAGATTTAGATCGTTTTAGAGAACCAGTAGGTTCACAATGTAAAAAATTAATTGCACATTCAGGACCTATTTATAGCACATCTTTCAGTCCAGATAATAAATATTTAGTTTCAGTTTCAGAGGATAAAACAAGTAAATGTTATTAATATTAAAAAAAAAAAAAAAAAATAAAATAAAATAAAGTATATGATTATGTATTATTAAATAATATTGCTTTTTATATATTTATATTTATTATTAATTTTTATTAAATTTTATTTATTATATTTTGTTTTATAATAATTACAATATTATATTATATTATTTATTTGATATTTTATTTAAATTAAAGTTCGTTTGTGGAGTTTAGATACCTTTTCAAATGTTGTATGCTATAAAGGACATAATTATCCTGTATGGGATGTAGATTTTTCACCGGAAGGTTTTTATTTTGCAACAGCTTCTCATGATAGAACAGCTAGATTATGGAGTTGTGATCATATTTATCCATTAAGAATATTTGTTGGTCATTTTTCTGATGTTGATGTATATTTCAAATTATTATTATTATTATTATTATTATTATTAAAATATTAATATTAATGATTATTATTATTAAAATTAATTATTAAAATATTAATATTAATGATTATTATTATTAAAATTAATTATTAAAATATTAATATTAATGATTATTATTATTAAAATTAATTATTAAAATATTAATATTAATGATTATTATTATTAAAATTAATTATTAAAATATTAATATTAATGATTATTATTATTAAAATTAATTATTAAAATATTAATATTAATGATTATTATTATTAAAATTAATTATTAAAATATTAATATTAATGATTATTATTATTAAAATTAATTATTAAAATATTAATATTAATGATTATAAATATTAAAATAATATTTATTATTATTTTAATTTATTTATTTTTATAGTCAGTAAAATTCCATCCAAATTCCAATTATATTGTTACTGGTGGAAGTGATTGTACAGCAAGATTATGGGATATTCAAAAAGGTACATGCGTTAGAATATTTAAGGGTCATTTGGGACCAATTTATGCTTTAGCTGTAACACCTGATGGAAAAACTTTGGCAACAAGTGGTATATATAAAGATAGTTAATTTATTTTATTATATTTGATTAGATTTAATATATATTAATAGTTGATAAACATTAATTAATAAATGTAATAATAAATCAATAATTAATATATATTGATATTAATTTTTATATTATTAAATTATATCAATATTATGGTATATATATAGGTGATGATAAAATAATTAATATATGGGATATTGGTTCGGGAAGAAAAATAAAAAGCTTACATGGCCATGAGAATACTGTTAATTCTTTATCTTTTAGTCAAGAAGGAAGTATTCTTGCATCAGGTTCTTCTGATAATACTGTAAGACTTTGGGATGTTAAAAAGGATGATATTAATGAATTAGATATTATAGAACAAGCATCTTCTAATTTAATGCCAAATAGTAATTCAAATGCAATGGATATTGATGGAGGTACTATTTCACCAACTCAATTGAATAATACTATCAATAAAACTATTCTATCAAATAAAGAAAAATTAAAATCTAAAATGTAAGTCTATTTTTACTTTTTGTTTAATTACAATATATATATATTCAAATACTAATAGTATAAATAATTTATATATTGTTTTATAATAGGAAAAATGATTTGTTAGGAACTTATCCAACTAAAAAAACACCCATATATACAGTTCATTTTTCAAGAAGAAATTTATTATATTCTCTTGGTGCTATTAATAATATATAATAATAATATATTATAATAATGAAAAAAAAATTTTTTTATATATTGTAAAAAGACCTTTTTTTAATATTTTAAATTATAATTCAATTTTTTTAAATTAGTTTTTTAAAATATTATATACCAGATATTAGAAATAATATTATTATATATGAAATAAAAAAAAAAAAGGAAAAATTCTATAATTTTAAAATTATTATTATTATTATTATTATTAATATTTTTATTCAATTTTTTTAAATTAGTTTTTTAAAATATTATATACCAGATATTAGAAATAATATTATTATATATGAAATAAAAAAAAAAAAGGAAAAATTCTATAATTTTAAAATTATTATTATTATTATTATTATTAATATTTTTATTTAGTTAACTATTTATTAATTCATTTATTTAATTATTATATTTATTTTTTTTTTATTTACTATTATTTATAATTATAATTTTTTATAATTAAAAAAAATTATCATTACAATATTATTTTAATTTTGATGTATTTTAAATTATTATTTTTTTTACAATTTTAACCAATCATATTAAATTAATTTTACTCATTAAAATTGTTTAATGAATATAAAATTTTGAATATGTTAAATAATATTATTATAACCAATTAATTAAAAATCTTCAGAATCAAACTAGTTTAATTTTATATTTATGTGTAAGGATCCTTAATTGGAGCCTTAGGGCGGAAATTAGGGTTTTTTTTGTTCTTATATGTAGCAATAGTATTAGACTAGAATATTAAATGATGGTTCTCCACGGTTGCAAAACATAAAAAAAAAAATTTTTTTTTTTTTAATTTTCAAATTTTGTGATCACTAATATAAATCATCAATATTCTTTATTTAAACCTATTAATAATTATTTTATAAATTTATTATACTATTTAATGTAAAAATTACTTTTAATATTTTTGATGACTTTTAATTAAAATAATAAAAAAGATGATTAGAATATATATATATATTTATATTGAGTTTTTATATTTGTGATAATGTTTTGAAATAATAAAATAATAATAATTTTTTTTATATAAATATAAACATAGAAAAGAGAAAAAAAATCATATTTATATATATGTTAAAAAAAAAAAAGAAAAAAAAGAAAGAATTTTGTTCAGAAATGTATTATATTTTTTATAAAATTAATTTGTAATATTTATTATATATAAATAAATAAATTATCAACACATAAATAATAAAATTAAAATTAAATTTTCATTTTTTGCTTTATATATATATTTTTTTTATTTATTTAATTATTTTTTTATTTTTTATTTTTGCTTTTTATTTTTATTTTTATTTTTATTTTTATTTTTATTTTTATTTTTATTTATTTGCGATATTTTTTTTAACTTAATTTAAATACTTATATTACAAAATTTTAAATTATTTAATATAGATAGATTTATAATACTATACATTTTTTTTTATTTTATTCTATATACAATATATTTTATAAAATAAAAATGATTTATTTCATTTTTATTTTAATTGTTAAAAAAAATTTTTTTAATGTTTTTATTTTTTATTTTTTAATTTTTCTAATTTTTTTTTTTTTTATTTAATAATTTTTATTATATATAATTGATACAATTTATCAATTATATTTAATCCATCATTAATTATTTTAATCAACTTCTTCAACAGTTGGTCCATTATTAGAAGTATTATTGTTAGATGGATAACTACCTGTGTTAGGCATATTGCCCATATTACCCATATTGCCCATACCTGATTGATACATCTTAGTCATGATTGGATTAGCAACATTTTCTAAATCTTTTCTACGACTTTCATATTCTTCTTTACTAGCTTCTTGATTATTATCAAGCCATGAAATAGTTTCATCAATAGCCTTATTTAATTTATCTTTATCTTCTGTTGAAATCTTTGATGAAACTTTTTCATCTTGAAGAGTATTACGAAGTTGATAAGAATAACTTTCAAGACCATTTTTAGCAGCTACTCTTTCTGCAACTTTAGCATCTTCTTCTTTGTATTTTTCAGCTTCATTAACCATACGATCAATTTCTTCTTTAGATAATCTTCCTTTATCATTAGTAATGGTAATTTTATTAGAACGTCCAGTAGTTTTATCAAGAGCTGAAACATTCAAAATACCATTAGCATCAATATCAAAAGTAACTTCAATTTGTGGAACACCACGAGGTGCAGGTGGAATACCAGTTAAATCAAATCTACCTAAAAGATTATTATCTCTAGTTAATGATCTTTCACCTTCATAAATTTGAATAGAAACACTTGTTTGATTATCTGAATAAGTTGAGAAGATATCTGATTTTTTAGTAGGAATAGTTGTATTACGTTTAATTAAAGTGGTCATTACACCACCAGCTGTTTCAATACCTAATGAAAGTGGTGAAACATCTAATAAAAGTAAATCTTGAGTTTTTTCAGAAGTTTCACCAGAAAGAATAGCAGCTTGGACAGCGGCACCATAAGCAACAGCTTCATCAGGATTAATAGACTTACTTGGTTCCTTACCATTGAAAAACATTGAAACTAAACTTTGAATCTTTGGAATACGAGTAGATCCTCCAACTAATACAATTTCATTAATATGAGATTTATCTAATTTAGAATCTTTAAGAACTTTTTCAACTGGTTCAATAACTTTTCTAAATAAATCAGAATTAATTTCTTCAAAACGAGCACGAGTAATAGAAGTATAGAAATCAATACCTTCGTATAAAGAATCAATTTCAATACTTGTTTGAGTAGAAGATGAAAGAGTACGTTTAGCACGTTCACAAGCAGTTCTTAAACGACGTAAAGATCTTGGATTATTACTTAAATCTTTCTTGTATTTTCTCTTAAATTCTTGAACAAAATGATTAACTAAACGATTATCGAAATCTTCACCACCTAAATGAGTATCACCAGCAGTGGCTTTAACTTCAAAAATACCATCATCAATACTTAAAAGTGAAACATCAAATGTACCACCTCCAAGATCGAAAATTAAAACATTCTTTTCACCTTCACTCTTCTTATCAAGACCATAAGCAATAGCGGCTGCTGTTGGTTCGTTAATAATACGTAAAACATTTAATCCAGCAATATGACCAGCATCCTTTGTAGCTTGACGTTGTGAATCATTGAAATAAGCTGGAACTGTAATTACGGCATCTTTAACTTTTTCACCTAAATAGGCTTCGGCTGTATCCTTCATTTTAGTTAAAACCATACTTGAAATTTCTTCTGGAGTAAAATCTTTAGTTTCACCTTTAAATTGAACTTCAACATATGGTTTTCCAGATTTTTCAACTAATTTAAATGGCCAATGTTTCATATCATTTTGAACTTCTGAATCATTAAAACGACGACCGATAAGACGTTTAGCATCAAATACAGTGTTCGTTGGATTCATAGCAGCTTGATTTTTAGCTGCATCACCAATTAAACGTTCTGAATCCGTAAAAGCCACATAAGATGGAGTAGTACGATTACCTTGATCATTTGGAATGATTTCTACACGATCATTTTGCCAAACACCTACACAAGAGTAAGTTGTACCTAAATCAATACCAATAGATGAGACCTTTGTCATTTTTAATATATATTTTTGTTATAAATAAAATTCGTTGTTTGTTTGTTTGTTTGTTTGTTTGTTTTAATTAAAATTTGTTAATATTATTTATAAAACGCTTTTTTTTTTGTTTAAAAAAATTTTTTTTGAATAAATAATTTAAATAAATATATCGCTTTTTTTATTAATAGTATTTAATGTTATAATGGTATATTATACTATTTAATAAAATATTGTATTTTTTAAATTTAATAAATATTTTTAAGTTAATAAATTAATGGAGAAAAAAAAAATTTTACATTGAAAAATTTTAGTATTTATATACAAAAAAATTTTTAATAATAATTAATTAAAAAATTTTATTATTATAATTTATTTATTTTATAAATATTATTTAATTAAATTATATTTATAATTTCTGGATTTTTCTTTTAAAAAATTTTCTTTTAAAAAATTTTTCCTTTAATTAACTATATTATCTGTAAAATATATGCAGATATACAGATAAACAGATAATTAGAATTAATTAGAATAAAAAATTTATAATATTTCTTTTATTATTTTTATATTTTTTTTTATACTTTATGAATACTCTTATAATTACTTATTATATTACTATTTATTTATTTTAAGTAATAAATTATATGATTATTTAAAATAACATATACTTTTTTTATAACTTCTATAATAAAAAAAATTAATAAAGCTTAAAAACATAATCTCTAATTCAAAATTTTCTTTATAAATTAATATTAAACTTCTTTATAATGTTTATTAATATCTTAAAATATTATGAATTTAATAAAATTAGTTTTTTTATTTTTCATTAAATAAAAGAAAATAAATAAACAAATAACAAATAATAAACTAATTATTATAAATATTTATTTATTAAATATACTATATTTTATTTTAAATTTAATTCTATATTAATTATAATAAAATGAAAAAATGGATAATATTAAAAAAAAAAAAAAAAAAAAAAAAAAAAAGAAAAAAAAAGAAAAATTCTAAAAGTAAAAGAAAAAGAAAAATAATGGAAAAATTAGAAATATTAAAAAATTTTATTTAATAGAAATTTTATTTTTGATAAAAAATTTTTTCCATAAAGAAAAATCCAGAAATTTTATATATAATAATTTAAATAATTTTAATAATATATTATTATTTAATATATTTTGTATATAAATACCAAAAATTTTTCAATGTAAAAATTTTTTTTTTTCTACATTAATTTATTAACTTAAAAATATTTATTAAATTTAAAAAATACAATATTTTATTAAATAGTATAATATACCATTATAACATTAAATACTATTAATAAAAAAAGCGATATATTTATTTAAATTATTTATTCAAAAAAAATTTTTTTAAACAAAAAAAAAAGCGTTTTATAAATAATATTAACAAATTTTAATTAAAACAAACAAACAAACAAACAAACAAACAACGAATTTTATTTATAACAAAAATATATATTAAAAATGACAAAGGTCTCATCTATTGGTATTGATTTAGGTACAACTTACTCTTGTGTAGGTGTTTGGCAAAATGATCGTGTAGAAATCATTCCAAATGATCAAGGTAATCGTACTACTCCATCTTATGTGGCTTTTACGGATTCAGAACGTTTAATTGGTGATGCAGCTAAAAATCAAGCTGCTATGAATCCAACGAACACTGTATTTGATGCTAAACGTCTTATCGGTCGTCGTTTTAATGATTCAGAAGTTCAAAATGATATGAAACATTGGCCATTTAAATTAGTTGAAAAATCTGGAAAACCATATGTTGAAGTTCAATTTAAAGGTGAAACTAAAGATTTTACTCCAGAAGAAATTTCAAGTATGGTTTTAACTAAAATGAAGGATACAGCCGAAGCCTATTTAGGTGAAAAAGTTAAAGATGCCGTAATTACAGTTCCAGCTTATTTCAATGATTCACAACGTCAAGCTACAAAGGATGCTGGTCATATTGCTGGATTAAATGTTTTACGTATTATTAACGAACCAACAGCAGCCGCTATTGCTTATGGTCTTGATAAGAAGAGTGAAGGTGAAAAGAATGTTTTAATTTTCGATCTTGGAGGTGGTACATTTGATGTTTCACTTTTAAGTATTGATGATGGTATTTTTGAAGTTAAAGCCACTGCTGGTGATACTCATTTAGGTGGTGAAGATTTCGATAATCGTTTAGTTAATCATTTTGTTCAAGAATTTAAGAGAAAATACAAGAAAGATTTAAGTAATAATCCAAGATCTTTACGTCGTTTAAGAACTGCTTGTGAACGTGCTAAACGTACTCTTTCATCTTCTACTCAAACAAGTATTGAAATTGATTCTTTATACGAAGGTATTGATTTCTATACTTCTATTACTCGTGCTCGTTTTGAAGAAATTAATTCTGATTTATTTAGAAAAGTTATTGAACCAGTTGAAAAAGTTCTTAAAGATTCTAAATTAGATAAATCTCATATTAATGAAATTGTATTAGTTGGAGGATCTACTCGTATTCCAAAGATTCAAAGTTTAGTTTCAATGTTTTTCAATGGTAAGGAACCAAGTAAGTCTATTAATCCTGATGAAGCTGTTGCTTATGGTGCCGCTGTCCAAGCTGCTATTCTTTCTGGTGAAACTTCTGAAAAAACTCAAGATTTACTTTTATTAGATGTTTCACCACTTTCATTAGGTATTGAAACAGCTGGTGGTGTAATGACCACTTTAATTAAACGTAATACAACTATTCCTACTAAAAAATCAGATATCTTCTCAACTTATTCAGATAATCAAACAAGTGTTTCTATTCAAATTTATGAAGGTGAAAGATCATTAACTAGAGATAATAATCTTTTAGGTAGATTTGATTTAACTGGTATTCCACCTGCACCTCGTGGTGTTCCACAAATTGAAGTTACTTTTGATATTGATGCTAATGGTATTTTGAATGTTTCAGCTCTTGATAAAACTACTGGACGTTCTAATAAAATTACCATTACTAATGATAAAGGAAGATTATCTAAAGAAGAAATTGATCGTATGGTTAATGAAGCTGAAAAATACAAAGAAGAAGATGCTAAAGTTGCAGAAAGAGTAGCTGCTAAAAATGGTCTTGAAAGTTATTCTTATCAACTTCGTAATACTCTTCAAGATGAAAAAGTTTCATCAAAGATTTCAACAGAAGATAAAGATAAATTAAATAAGGCTATTGATGAAACTATTTCATGGCTTGATAATAATCAAGAAGCTAGTAAAGAAGAATATGAAAGTCGTAGAAAAGATTTAGAAAATGTTGCTAATCCAATCATGACTAAGATGTATCAATCAGGTATGGGCAATATGGGTAATATGGGCAATATGCCTAACACAGGTAGTTATCCATCTAACAATAATACTTCTAATAATGGACCAACTGTTGAAGAAGTTGATTAAAATAATTAATGATGGATTAAATATAATTGATAAATTGTATCAATTATATATAATAAAAATTATTAAATAAAAAAAAAAAAAAAAATTAGAAAAATTAAAAAATAAAAAATAAAAACATTAAAAAAATTTTTTAACAATTAAAATAAAATTAAAATAAAAATGAAATAAATCATTTTTATTTTATAAAATATATTGTATATAGAATAAAATAAAAAAAAATGTATAGTATTATAAATCTATCTATTAAATAATTTAAAATTTTGTAATATAAGTATTTAAATTAAGTTAAAAAAAAATATCGCAAATAAAAAAAAAAAAAAAATAAAAATAAAAATATAAATAAAAATAAAAAACAAAAATAAAAAATAAAAAAATATAAAACAAAAAGCAAAAAATAAAAAATAAAAAGCAAACATAAAAAAAAATTAAATAGAAATAAAAATATAAATAAAAATAAAAATAAAAAAAAATAAAAAAAAAAATTGTTTAATATATATGTGATTTTAAAAGTAATTTTTTTATTATTATGAAAAAAAAAATTGTTTAATATATATGTGATTTTAAAAGTAATTTTTTTATTATTATGAAAAAAAAAATTGTTTAATATATATGTGATTTTAAAAGTAATTTTTTTATTATTATGAAAAAAAAAAATTTAATACATAAAATATATACAAGTTTATTAAGAAATAATGATTTTTAATTATTATTTATTATAATTGGATAATTACTGAAGATGCTAATTAAATATAAAATAAGATTATAAAAAAAAAATTGATTATAAAATTATCATTTTCAGTGACTGTAATCTAAATATAAAAAAAATAATTAATAAACTAGAGTATTATTGTTTCTATATAAAAGCTATAAATACTAATAAATCAATTATATTTTAATTATTTTACACTAAAACTTTTTTTAAAGATAGATTGAACTGCTTTAAGTACTTTTTTTGGGCATATTTATATATTAAACCTAGATTATAAATAAATATAGAATAAATAAATATAAGTAATAAAATAAATAAATAAATAAATAAATAAATAAATAAATAAATAAAATAAATAAATAAATAAATAAATAAATAAATAAATAAATAAATAAATAAATAAATAAATAAATAAATAAATAAATAAATAAATAAATAAATATTATAGAGAATTAGTAATATTATGACCAAAATTAAAACATATAAATTATAATTTCATATAATTATGTAATTAAAACTAAATTAAAAAAGTTAAATGATTGAAAAAAAAAAAAAAAAACTTAAATAAAAATAGAATACTTTTATATGAAAATATTTTTTTATATATTAATATAAATTCATAATAATATATGAAAATATTTCATTATATATTAATATAAATTCGTAATAATATATGAAAATATTTTATTATATATTAATATAAATTTTTAATAACTGAAAGTAATAGATATATTATGATTTATATCATTTACTTTTAGATTTATTAAATACTTTAATTTTTTAGTATTAACTATTTTTTAATTACTAATTTTTACAAATAAAAATAATAAATGAATAAATAAATGCACATTAAAATATTCAATAATATATCATATGATAAATTATAGTCTTTTTAATAATTAATATAAAACTTTCAATATTCTTTTAGTTTTTTTCATTAGATTTTTTTAAAGTTTTTTTAGTAGTTTTCTTAGTTATTACCTTAGCAGTTTTTGTAACAGTTTTTTTAGTTGTTATGGTTATCCTTTTAGTAGAAACTTTCTTTGTAGTAGTAGTAAAAGATTCTTTAACTGAATTTATTTCATCCAAATTGGTGAGTTTATCACAGGTATTAGATAATTTTTGACAATCTTTAGTAGGATAATTACCCCAACACAATTTAAGAACTGCTCTACAACTAGTAACTTTACCATATTGACAAATTGTATCAGTTTTATCACAAGTTAAGTATCTATCTAAATCGTAAACATAATCTCTAGTAAGTGGTTGGTCATAAGTTGTAACCATAGAACAGACTTCTTTATGAATTTTGCAAAATTCTGGAGCATCTAAATTATCAATATTAACTCCACTTTTTGAAAGCAATTCATCTAAAATTAATGGGTTACCACTATCACATATCTTATAGGATTCAGAATTAAGACATGATTTTTCTTTACCATTTTTACATACAACATCTCCAATTGGACAAGATAAATATGTCATAAGTGATTCTGGAACTTCAGAACCAGATGAGGTTATAACTGCAGCTCCTGAAACAACTGTAGCAAAACCAAAAGCTAAAGATATTATTTTTGAAAATTTCATTTTTTTTTATTTGCTTTATATCATATAATATAATTAGTTATAAAAAAAGTATTAGAATAATTATAAATAATAATAATAATAAAAAAAAAGCATAAAATATGTTCTCTTTATATTAATTATTATTATTTTCATATATTTTAAATTTATGCTAATCTAAATTATGTTATATAAAAATATTAATATTTAAAATTTAAATATTTATTGTATATTTATTGATTTCAATATGATGAAATGTAATATTTATTTTATGATAATTATTTATATATAAATCATATTTTCTAAAATTGTTGTTTTATTTTTAGATAATTATATAAAATTTATTTTTCTAAATTATTGTTTTATTTTATTTTATTCATTTTATTATGGTTTATTAATTTTAATTGTTAATACTTTTATTGTATGTTAATAGTTTTATTATTATGCTTATTAATTTTAAATGTTAATTTTTTTATTATTATGGTTTATTAATTTTAAATGTTAATTCTTTTATTATTATGGTTTATTAATTTTAAATGTTAATTCTTTTATTATTATGGTTTATTAATTTTAAATGTTAATTCTTTTATTTTTGAAGGTGATTAAACATATAAAGTTATATTAAATGCATTAATTTATTAATAAAAATATATTATCCTTACATTTTAATTGCAATTACTATTTTATATTTAATATTTTTCAAATTAATAAAATCTCTTTTTAGCTTTTTATTTAAAATTTGAAAGGTTATTATAACCATTTTTAGAGATTTTATTATTTATATAGAAATATTAATTATTGAATCATTTTTATTGGTTATTAAAAATGTAATTAATAAGATTATATAATACACATCATATTATTTATTATTTATTAATTATTATTTATTATTTATTATTATTTATTATTTATTATTTAATAATATTTTTTTTTTTTTCGCTAAATTAAATAAATATATAATATGCTTGTAAATAATAATTTTTAATAAATAATATATATTATATCATACATTATATCCAAATATTTATATTAATAATTGTAAATTTTTAATATTGTTATTTTAATTTACAAATAAAATTATTGTATTTATATAGTTTTTATAATTCATTAAATTTATATAACTTTTTAATATAGTTATTATATTTTTAATCCATTTATTATTGTCATTGGTTATATAATTATAATTAATCATAATATAGGATATAATAATAAAGTAAATATATGATAATAATAAATTAGATAAATAAGCAAATAAATTAATAAATTATAAATAAATAAATAAATAAATAAATAAATAAATAAATAAATAAATAAATAAATAAATAAATAAATAAATAAATAAATAAATAAATAAATAAATAAATAAATAAATAAATAAATAAATAAATAAATAAATAAATAAATAAATAAATAAATAAATATGAAAATTTTTGAAAAATTGGGTAAATTTTTGGTTATTGTAAAGTATTAGTTATAATAGTTCATTTTTTTACTTATAACAAAACTGTTTTTTAGAGATTATCTGAAATTCCAATAATATATCAATTTATAATGAAATAAAATCACTTTAAATTATTGAACATAATGAAAAGATTAAAACAAATAAATAAATATAAATATATATATTTTTTAAAATTCTTATTATTTTCATGCTTTTATTAATTATTAATTGTGTTTAATATAATTAATATTTATAAAGAAAAATATTAACATATAATAATAATAAACCAATAATTAGTTATACATTTATTTTATACATTTAAATCAATTCATATTTTAATAAAAAATTTCAGTTATTAAAAAAAGAAAAAAGAGAAAATATATATATATATATATATAAACAAATTTCAAGTTATATTTATTATTAACAAAAAGAATTATAATATTTTTACTTTTATTTTTATAATTTTTAATATCTAGTTCGAGTTAATGTTTTGACTTTTTTGATTTTTTTTGAGTTTGTCTTTAATTTAACCATTTTTGTTGTTTTTGCTTTAACTACTTTTATTACTGAAAATGAATTATTATTATTAGTTGATTCATCTATATTTCCTAATGAATCAGAGTCAATAAGAATATCATTGTTACCATATACTTTATCACAAACATTAGACAAGTTTATACAATCACTATCATGATAATATGTCCAACATAATTCGAGTACTGATTTACAACTTTCTTTTTGACCGTATTGGCAAATTGTATCGTCACTATCACATGTTAAGTATCTATCTAAATCATATATGTATTCATCTGTTAATGGAGGTTCATATTCTAAAACCATATCACAGACTTCTTTGTGAACTTCACAGTATTTTTCTGGTGATAAATTACCAATATCATATCCATTAGCTGAAAGTGTTTCACTTAGAGTATTTGGTTTACTATTACAAAGAATTAAATGACTAGTACAAGAATTACTTTTATTATTTTTACAAATAACATTACCGATTGGACAGTCTAAATATATTAAAAGTGAATCTGGAATTACCGTACCAGAAGGTGTTGTTAGTTGCTTATTTGAAATAATTGAGGTAAATATATCATCATTTTCATCTACATTTACTGGTTCTGGATTTTCAGGTGTCAAGGATGAAATATCAGGAATTGCGCTATTTTGAATAGTATTACAAACATTAGATAAAGTATCACAGTCTTCTTTTGAATAATAATCAGGACATAATTTTAATACTGCTAAGCATATTGATGATTTACTAAATATACATACTATATCATCAGTATTACAGGTGAGATATTTATCAAAATTATAAACATCATCATCTGTTAATGGTGGATCATATGTTGATATCATATCACAAACTTCAAGATGAACTTTACAGTATTCTTCAGGCGTAAAATTTCCAATATCTATATTACTATTTTTTAGCATTTCACCTAATGTATCTGAAGTTGCATATTTACAAATGCTTGAATGTGCTTCACATGAACTAATTTTTTCATTCTTACATAATCCATCACCTATTGGACAATCCAAATATTTTAAAAAGAAGTCTGGAACTCCAGTACCTGATGATGTTGTTACATCAGTTGGAATATCTTGTGTAGTGACAATTGGTTCATCTATAGAAGTAGCGGTAGCGGTAGTGATAGTGGTTGTAGTAGTAACTTGCTCATCTATAGAAGTAGTAGTTGATATTGTATTTGTAGATTCCAAAACCGGAATTTCACCATTTTGAATACTATCACATACTATAGATAATTTATTACAGTCTTCTTCTGAATAAGTATTTGGACAATATTTTAGTACTGTTTGACATGACGATGTTTTATCAAATATACACATATTATCATCCTTATCACAAGAAAAATATTTATTATAATTGAATACATCATCATCTGTAATTGGTGGATCGTATGTTAATATCATATCACAAACTTCAAGATGAATTGTACAATATTCTTCAGGAGTTAAATCTCCAATATTATACCCACTATTTAAAAGAATTTCACCTAATATAGTTGGATTTCCATTTCGACAAACATTTGAATGTGCATTACATGAACTTCCTTTTTTATTTTTACATGAAACATCACCAATTGGACAATCTAGATAAGTTAAGAGAGAATCTGGAATTTCGTTACCTGATGGTGTTGAAATATTTCCTGATACTAATTTAATTAAACTGATAATAAAAACTATACTCTTTATATTCATCTCTTTATATTACTAATTAGTAAAATATTCAAAGATTAATGAATAAACTTTACTTCTTATTGCTTTATTTTATATTTTATAATTATATTCTCTTATTTATTTAAGATATAATAAATATATACAAAATTATATTATTGCCTTTTTATAAATTATTTTTTTTATATAGATAAAAAAAAAGAAAAAAGAAAAATTTTTATTAATTATTTTATATAGTTTTTAATAAGTATTTTGATTTGGAATATTGCTACAGTAGATTATTTGGTCAATATTTTAAATCTTATTTTATATATAATTTAAAGTTTAAATAATATATTCATATAAAATTCTTTTTATTAAAGATACATAAAATTACCAAAAAAATCATAACTTTTATTTTTTTTATGGTATAATACTATATATAAATATAGTTGTTATTTAGATTATAATATAGATTAAACTTTTGTATTTTTTAGAATACAAATATAAATAGTTTAATTATATATATACATAAAGAAAATTATAAATATAAGAAATTAAATTTGAAAATAAAAAGCAAAAAAAAAAAACAAAAAACAAAAAACATTTAATTAATAAAACCAAAAACCAAAAATAAATAAAAAAAATATTTTAATAATAAAACTAGAATCAGATAATAAGAAAGCATTTAAAAAGTAATTTGAAAAAATAGTATGATTTCAATTTAAATTGAAATGATTTTAAATATATAATATATTAGAATAAATGTTTTAAGGTTAATTGTGTAGTATATAATAAAATATATAAAAATTATTTAAAGTATTTTTAAATGTTTTTTCAAAGTGCATATAATTATATATAACATTATACTATTCCTTATTGTATCAAAATTTAAGAAAACTTCAAGTAAATTGTTTTTGGAGACATTTTAATATAAGATTTTTTCTAAATATATAAACCTTAAAATTAATAAAAGATTTATAAAAAATATATATGTAGTAAAAGAATAAATAACTAACTATATAAAACTAAATAAATAATTAAATAATAAAATTATATATTTAATATAATAATAGATAAGTACTATTATTATATTAACTAACTAAATAATTTAATAAGACATAAATAAATAAATAAATAAATAAATAAATAAATAAATAAATAAATAAATAAATAAATAAATAAATAAATAAATAAATAAATACTTATTTATTTATTTATTTATTTATTTATTTATTTATTTATTAATAACAATTTTTTTTATTGTCTTTAAAAAAGTTATAATAAGTGGCATGGAAAATGAATATCAAATGATTTTATGTATATATTTATGATTGCAAATAATAATTTAATTTTTAAGTAGCCACTTTTTAAATATATGTATTTATCAAAATTTAAATAAATAAATAAAAAAAAAAACATTTTGATATAAAATCAAATATTAATGTTTTTATTAAATACAAAATAAAAAAAACAATGTTTACTTTTCAATATTTTTTTCTTTATACTTCTTTAATGATAATTAATATTTATAAATAAAATAAAATAAATAAATAATAAATAATAAATAATAAATAAATAATAAATAAATAATAAATAAATTATAAATAAATAATAAATAAATAAATAAATAGATAAATAAATAAATAAATAATAAATAAATAAATAAATAAATAAATAAATAAATAAATAAATAAATAAATAAATAAATAAATAAATAAATAAATAAATAAATAAATAAATAAATAAATAAATAAATAAATAAATAAATAAATAAATAAATAATAAATAAATAATAAATAAATAATAAATAAATAAGTAAATAAATAATTATGTAAATAAATAAGACTTTTTATTTGTTTATAAAGTTATCAAGATTGCTTAATATAGAAAAAATTATATAAATATAATATTTATTATTTATTTATTATATTAATATATTTATTATAAAATTAAAGATTTAAAAATAATAAACAAATATATTAACTATTAATGTATACAAAATGTATTTTAATATATTTATTTATTAATGTCAATTAATATATTTGTTATTCCGTCATTATTTACATATATATAAATAATATATTTTATAGATTAAATATGGAGATTTTTCTAGTATATTATAATATATTGGTGTATCTTCTTCATATTTCTACAAATTAAATATATTAAAATATAATGTAATATATTTAGTTAATTAAAATAATAATAATATAATAAATGGAATAATTATTTTAGGAATTGTTTATTGATATTTATATTTTGTTTTAATATAAAATATATCAAAAAGTTCATCAATCTTTATTTTTTTTCTTCACTTTTGTAAAATATTATAAATAATTACAACAGAATATATTATAAATAATTATATTAATAAATATTAATTATACCATACTTTTTAGTAAATAAATTATTAATATTTTATTACGTAGCATTTATAAAGATAAGAAAGCAAAAAAAAAAGGAAAATACCCAAAAATTATTTATTATTTTTAGTAATTAAATAAATATTATCAATTTATAATTATTTAATAATAATATTATATAAATACAAAAATGAGTGATAGTTTTACTGAAAAAGTGGAAAAAATTTTGATAAAATCAAAAGAATTAGCACAAGAAAATAACCATATTGAAGTTCAACCATGGCATATGTTCTTGGCTCTTTTAGATGATACTGACAATGTATTAAAAAAAGTTATTGCCAAAAGTGGTGGTGACTCTTTAATGGTTGAACGTGCTATCAAAAGAAAAATTGTTCAACTTCCAGTTCAAAGTCCACCACCAGATAATATTACTTTCAGTAGGAATTCAGAAAAAGTAATTCAAAACGCCCAAAAAATAAGTTCAAAGAATAAGGATAAATTCTGTACTCTTGATTCACTTATTACAGCATTAGTTGAATATAGTGATATTTCAAACATTCTTCAAAGTAATGGTATTGATATTAATACACTTAAGGAACAAGTTAAAAAGCTTAGGGGAAGTGGTCCAGCTGATAGTAAAAATGCTGAAGATACATTTGATGCGTTAAATAAATATGCTATTGATATGACTGCTTTAGCTGAACAAGGTAAATTTGATCCTGTTATTGGTCGTGATGATGAAATTAGAAGAGTTATTCGTGTTTTAACTTGTAGAAAGAAGAATAATCCATGTTTAATCGGTGAACCTGGTGTTGGTAAGACAGCTATTATTGAAGGTTTAGCTCAAAGAATTGTTGCTAATGATATTCCAGCCAATTTAAAATGCAGATTATATTCATTAGATATGGGATCTTTAGTTGCAGGTACAGCCTATCGTGGAGATTTTGAAAAAAGATTGAAGGCAGTTTTAACAGAAGTAACCTCATCAGAAGAACCAATTATTTTATTCATTGATGAAATTCATTTAGTTCTTGGAGCAGGTAAAACTAGTGGATCAATGGATGCAGCTAATTTATTAAAACCAATGTTAGCTAGAGGAGAACTTAGATGTATTGGAGCCACTACATTAGCAGAATATCGTGAATATGTTGAAAAAGATGCAGCATTTGAACGTAGATTCCAACAAGTATATGTTGGAGAACCAAGTGTTCAAGATACCATTACTATTTTAAGAGGTTTGAAAGAGAAATTTGAAGCCTATGCTGGAGTTAAGATATTAGATAGTGCCTTAGTTCAAGCAGCATATCTTTCTAATCGTTATATTACCAACAGATTCCTTCCAGATAAAGCTATTGATTTAATTGATGAAGCTTGTGCCTATGCTAAAGTTCAATTAGAATCACAACCAGAACAAATTGATATCTTAAAGAGAAAGATATTCCAACTTGAAATTGAAAAAACAGCATTATCTGGTGAAAAGAGTCAAATTGCTAAAGAAAGACTACAAAAAGTTGAAGAAGAAATGAGTAAATTAAATGAGCAACTTGAACCTTTAATGGAACAATATAATAACGAAAAGAAACGTATTGATGAAATTGGTACAATGAACAAGAAACTTGATGAAATTCGTTATAAGATTGCAGATGCAGAACGTAGACATGATTTAGCATTAGCAGCAGATTTAAAATACTATGCCTTACCTGAAGTTGAAAATCGCTTAAAAGAATTAGAAGCTAAGAGAGAAAAGGAACTTAATGAAATGCTTGAAGAAGAAGATGATGGTTATGGTCATACACAATTAGATGAAGATCTTTTCAATGAAGATGGTCATCATCAAAATGAACCTAAAAATGAAAAAACAAAGGCACCAGGCGAAAGATTATTAAAGGAAATTATTGGACCAAATGAAATAGCAGATATTGTTTCTAAATGGACAGGAATTCCAGTACAACGTTTATCACAAGGAGAAGCAGAACGTTTCTTACATTTAGCGGAACATCTTCATAACAGAATTATTGGACAAGATGAAGCAGTTGAATTAGTTGCCGAAGCTATTTTAAGAAGTAGAGCAGGATTAGCACGTGAAAAAGCACCAGCAGGATCCTTCTTATTCTTAGGACCAACAGGTGTTGGTAAGACAGAATTAGCCAAAGCTTTAGCATGTGAATTATTTGATGATGAAAAGTATATTGTTCGTATTGATATGACGGAATATATGGAAAAGCATAGTGTGTCTAGATTAATTGGAGCCCCACCAGGTTATGTTGGTTATGAAGAAAGTGGACAACTTACTGAAGCAGTTAGAAGAAGACCATATTCTATTGTACTTTTTGATGAAGTTGAAAAAGCACACCCAGAAGTCATTAATATTTTATTACAAGTATTAGATGATGGTGTTTTAACAGATGGTAAAGGTAGAACAGTTGATTTCTCTAACACAGTTATTATTATGACAAGTAATCTTGGATATCGTCCATTACAAAGTCTCGCACTTAATGGTAGAACAGATATTGATAATGGTACTAGAGCTAAAGTTATGGAAGAAGTTCGTCAATGCTTAAAACCAGAACTTATTAATCGTTTAGATGATATTATTTTATTCCATCCACTTTCTACTAAAGAATTAAGAACTATTATTACAAACCAAATCAAATATATTGAACAACGTACAGCTAAACAAGGCTTAATGAATTTGAAATTAAATATTACAAAGGAAGCTCAAGACTTTGTATTAAGAGAAGCATATGATCCAGCATATGGTGCTAGACCAATTAGAAGATATTTAGAAAAGCATATTGTTACTCGTCTTAGTTACTTAAAAATTAAAGGTAAACTCTATCCAGGTTGTATTGTAAATATTGATTATTCACCAGAAAAGAATAAACCAGTAGATAATCAAATACTTTTAAATACTACAAGCATTTCTAATAGCAATGCAGCTTCTCCATATAATTCACCATCACTTGCTTCTGATTATTCTAGCTCTTATAATCCAAGAAAGAGATATTTTGAGGATGATGCTTTAATATTTACAGTTCAACCACCAGAACTTGATTTAAATAATAATGAAGATAAAATGGATATGTAAAGAAATTTAAAATAAACAAAAAAACAAAAAAAAACAAAAACAAAAAAAACAAAAAAAACAAAAAAAACAAAAAAAACAACAAAGCCTTTTTTTTTTTTTTTTTATTTCAAATTTTAAATAATTAAAAAACTAATATTATATAGACTTTAATAATAAACAAACAAACGAAAATAGATATTTTTAATTAAAAAAAATAAATAATAATAATGATAATAAAAGATAAATATAGAATATATATAAAAATATCAAAAAAACTTATAAATATAAAAAGAATCTATTAGTAATCTATTTTTATTGTATTTTTATATGTACGTACATATGATAATTAATTAATAAATGAAATCGAATATTGAACAATTATTTATTATGAAATCTAATATTCATGTATTGTAAATATAAAGATAAGTAAATAAATTTTAAAAAAAAAAAATAAAAAAAAAAAAAATAAAATATAAAAATAAATTAAATTATATATAGTGTAATTTTATGTATAATATATATTTATTGTTAATTTCTATTTATATATTTAATATTCCCTTTGATGAATGCTATGCATTCAATATACTTAAAAATTAGAAAATTGGAACAGAGACTATTGTATGATTTCCTTTTTCAATAATTCAATTGAATTATCTATTCCGCATATCCGCATTACATTATTATTATTATACCAATTGTTATTGAGTCTTGACATCTTTTTCTCAATTTGTATAATTGTCATAAGATATTTACGATGATTTCATGTTAATACTCATGAAGATTTTACATTTATTGAATGGGAGAGGTCAAAAAGTATTATATTTTTGTCCTTTATTTATTTATTTATTTTTATTAATTTACTCAATATTTGTAATAATCTTAATTTTAATTTTTTTTTTTTTTTTTTATTTTTTTTTTTTTTTTTTTACTTCTATTTTTAATACATTCATATAGTAAATATTTAAATACATATGTATAATTTAAAATATATTAATAAATAAAAATTAATAATAATAATAATAATAATAATAATAATAATAATAATAATAATAATAATAATAATAAAAAAAAAAAAAAAAAAAAAGAACTTAATTATATTTAATATATTTAATATAAAACAACTATTACTTATAAAAAATTTTTTTTATTCTTTTTTAAAAGAATATTGTAAAATTTATAAATTTACTTTTTAATAATATGTATAAAAAATATTTTATACTTCATAATTTATATTTTTTATTTATATTAAGTAGTTATTATAATAATTTTTATAATAACTAGTTTTACTTTTATTTTTATTTTATAATTCTTAATTTTTATTTTAGTAATTATTTGTTTTTATTTTATTTAATAACTTTATTTTTTAATTTTTATTTACTTATAATTTATAAAAACTTGTTTTTATACATTAAATAACCCTTTAATATGTATATAAATATATAACAAGATATATCTATAAACATTTTTTATTATTTTAATTTTTTTTATTTATTTTATTATTCTTTATATTCTTTATATTCTATAAATATATATTTATTCTTCATAATTTTCGTCATTATCATTATTATCATCATTATCAGATTCACTATTAATAGGTTCACTATTATCAGATTCACTGTTATCAAATTCACTTATAACGGATTCATCGTTATCAGAATCATTAATTATATCATCATCATCAGTATCTCTTTTAAGTATAGGATTTACATATATCTTTATAGTACGCTTTTGAGGAGTTGGTTCATCCTCAATGCCTGGTTCGATATTATTAACTCTTTTTTTAAGCACAGGAGATACATACATTTTTATACCACGCTTTTGAGGTACACCATCATCCTCTATATCTTCGGGTGCTTGCTTATTAAGAGGATGACCTATTGCTATCATTGCACATAAAGAAATTGTTAAAATGGTTATGAATCTCATTTTGTTAATTTTTGTGGTTACAAAATTATTTTATTATATATAAATATATTTATTAATTTTTTTTTTATTTTTTTTTTTTTTATTTATTTTTTTTTTTTTTAGAAAATTATTACTTTTATATGTATTTATATATATATATATGCTGTTTTAATTGTAAGCCCAAGTTCAAAAATTATAAGTATTAAAGTTTAATTATAATAAAGATTCATTTCAATTTTATAATTAAACTATATAAATATATACATATATAAATTAATAATATAATTATTATAGTAATTTTTCAATTTTTATTTTTTTTTTAATTTTATTATAAATTATTGGTTATATTATATATATTTATATGAATTAGAATTTATAATTAAAATTAATTGTAAATTTAATTTTATAAATTTATTGAAAATTTTTGTTTAGTTTTATATATATATATATATATATTTTTTTTAAATTTTGATAATATTATTTATTTATATATTTTATATATTATTAAATTTATATAATACAAACAAAATATTCAAATTATCAATTATCATCAATTAAAGTTATGTATTTATTACTAATTATCTATACTACAAAAGAATAAAAATAAAAAGAATAATAAGAAAATATAGTATTCTTATAATAGAAAAAATTTTGAAGAATATTTAAATTTTTTTTTTTTTTTTTTTACAGACTTATCTTGTGAAGAATATTTAAAAAATAGTTTTTTTTTTATTTAAAAATATAAGGTTACTTAAGGTGAATAATTAAGCATTGTGTTTATATCTAGATTATAATCGTACTTTCTTTGAAGTAATTTTTTTAATATTTAAAATTATTTGAGATGAAAACTTATTTTAAGATATTATATAGGTGTTTAAGAAAGTGTAATTAAATTTTTAGTTGGTGTAGAAATTTAGAATATAAATATGTAGAAATTTGTAATGTTTAATCATTGATATTTTAAAATAAAATATAATAATAATATAAAAAAAAAGAATTAATAAAGAAAAAGTTATTACTCAGTAATAAATTGTATTTTATATTATTTATTATATATTTATTTTATAGTATTTATTATAATAATATTTAAAATTTCTAGTTTACATACGTAGTTAAAATATAATTATTGTAAATTATCCATGTTATGTAGATTCTTTATATTTTATTTAATCGAAAAATTCTTATCATGTAACAACTTTACATAGTTGTCACGTCACACAATTATATACTTCCATTATTATTTTTAAAATTAAATTAATTAAATTAACTTTAATAACTTTAATTAAGCAGATCAGATATAATAATGATATAAAATTTACATTCTATATATTTTATAAAATTTTATATCATTATTATATCTGATCTGCTTAATTATAGAATGTTAAGAATATATTTTATATATTAAATAAATAAATAAATAAATAAATAAATAAATAAATAAATAAATAAATAAATAAATAAATAAATAAATAAATAAATAAATAAATAAATAAATAAATAAATAAATAAATAAATAAATAATAAATAAATAAATAAATAAATAAATAAATAAATAAATAAATAATAAATAAATAAATAAATAAATAAATAAATAAATAAATAAATAAATAAATAAATAAATAAATAAATAAATAAATAAATAAATAAATAAATAAATAAATAAATAAATAAATAAATAAATAAATAAATAAATAAATAAATAAATAATAATCAATTATATAAATAATATAATTAGATATAATTAGGTATTTTAACAATATTATTTTTTTTATTTTTATTTTTATTTTTATTTTATTAATCCTCTAAATTTACTTTAATAAAAATAAGGATTGATTATATTTTTTTTTATTTATTTTTTCTTTTGAACAAGATTTAAAATAATTGATAGTATTTTATTTTGTTTTCATTGTATCTACTGTATATTAATATATATATTTTAAATTCTACATTTATATACACCATTTTCATTTGATATTTATATATATATTTATTTACTTTTTAGCACCCTGTTCAATTAGATATTTTATTAAAATATCAGATCTATTGGAATATGCTTTATTTAATGGTGTTTCACCCTGATTATTTTTTTTATTGATATCAGCTCCCTGTTCAATTAAAATTTTTACTACCTCTTTATTTCCAGTATAGCATGCTTCAAATAATGGCGTTTCACCTTTTTCATTTTCTTTATTGATATCAGTTCCGTGTTCAATTAAAATTTTTACTATCTCTTTATTTTCAGAATAAGATGAGCATGCTTTAAATAATGGCGTTTCACCTTTACTATTTTCTTTATTGATATCAGCTCCTTGTTCAATTAAAATTTTTACTATCTCTTTATTTCCAGAATAGAATGAGCATGCTTTAAATAATGGCGTTTCACCTTTACTATTTTCTTTATTGATATCAGCTCCTTGTTCAATTAAAATTTTTACTATCTCTTTATTTCCAGAATAGAATGAGCATGCTTTAAATAATGGCGTTTCACCTTTACTATTTTCTTTATTGATATCAGCTCCGTGTTCAATTAAAATTTTTACTACTAAATTATAATTTTCATTATCATAGAAATAAAATATGGGTGTTTCACCTTTTTCATTTTCTTTATTGATATCAGCACCCAGTTCAATTAAATATTTTACTAAATCTTTATTACCACTTCTACAAGCATCAAAAAATGGTGTTTCCCCTCTATAAAGTCCTCCAGAACTTACTTGATTTATATTGGCTCCCCCTTGTTCTATTAAATATTTTACTAAATTTTTGTTTCCACTACTGCAGGCTCCAAATAAAGGTGTTACATTATCATCATTAGTTTTATCAACCTTTGCTCCTTGCTCAACTAAATATTTTACTA
>MCFG01000013.1:70000-245000 GCA_002104895.1 Anaeromyces robustus | reverse complement strand
ATCTTAATTCTTATAAAAAATGTTCATAAAAAATTTTTTTAATTATTGGAGTAGCCACTTTAATTTTTTATAATAAATAAATAAATAAATAAATAAATAAATAAATAAATAAATAAATAAATAAATAAATAAATAAATAAATAAATAAATAAATAAATAAATAAATAAATAAATAAATAAATAAATAAATAAATAAATAAATAAATAAATAAATAAATAAATAAATAAATAAATAAATAAATAAATAAATAAATAAATAAATAAATAAATAAATAAATAAATAAATAAATAAATAAATAAATTTAATAAAAATCAAATATTTTTTAATAATTGATAATAATTGTATTGAACTTTTTTCTTTGTCAAAAAATATTATATATATTTATATATAATATCTTTAATGAATAATCTTTAATGAATAATATAAACATTATATTTTTGTTCGATTTTTCTATTAATATAATGGTAAAAAAATATTTAAGCATACAGAAAATATAAAGATTATGGAAATAGAAATATTTTTTATTTATTTTATTTTATGATGAAAAAACATAATTCTTTGTTAATTAAATAATATTTAAAAAAAAAAAAAAATTTTTTTATTCATTTATAAATATATATATTTATTATAAAAAAATAAGCCACAAATTTATTAATATTTTTATTATTTTAATATCTATTATTTATTCCACTTCTGTTTTTATTATTTTTATTTTATTCCGTAATAACTGTAATAATGATATTAAAAACAGAAGAGTTTTATTAAGTTAATTACATTAAAATTAAAATAAATATTTTTTTACTACTCAATATACATTTTATAGGTATAATTATATTATCAATGAAATATGTAATATAACAAATTTGTATGCATCTAAAAATAATATATGAATACAAAAAAAATTATATATATAATAATAGAAATAATATTTGATAGTTGAAAAAGTAGAAAAAAATATATACATAAAAAAATTAAATTAATATAAAACATAATTCTTTTTTTTTTTATTTTTTTAAAATTTTATAATTTTTATTGATAATAATATTTAATTAAAAATATTTTATATAAGATTATAAAATTTTATATTATCATATAAAAATTTTAATTAATAAAAATATATAACATAAGTTTATTATTTGATATTAGAGTTATATAAATAATAAAACTAAACAAAATCGAATGAAAAAGATTTTTACATATATTTATTTTAAAAATATTTTTAAATTAAATAAAATAAACAAAATATTATATAAAATAGTAAGACTTTGATTAGAACTTTTAATTATTAATGTATTTTAATATATAATGAATAATAACAATAATATAATTAATGAGTAATAATAATTGATAATTAATAATAACAATAATATAATTAATGGGTAATAATAATTGATAATTAATAATAATTATAAAGTAATAATAATAATAATAATAATAATAATAAATAAATAAATAAATGAGATAATAATAATAATAAATAAATAAATAAATGAGTAAATAAATAAATAAATAAATACTAAATAAATAAATAAATAAATAAATAAATAAATAAATAAATAAATAAATAAATAAATAAATAAATACTAAATAAATAAATAAATAAATACTAAATAAATAAATAAATAAATAAATACTAAATAAATAAATAAATAAATAAATACTAAATAAATAAATAAATAAATAAATAAATAAATAAATAACTAAATAAATAAATAAATAACTAAATAAATAAATAAATAACTAAATAAATAAATAAATAACTAAATAAATAAATAAATAAATAAATAAATAAATAAATAAATAAATAAATAAATAAATAAATAAATAAATAAATAAATAAATAAATAAATAAATAAATAAATAAATAAATAAATAATAATTAATAGTTATTTGATCTAAATAATATATTAAGTTTTTCTTTCAATGAATTTTATTTGCTGTTAGGATTTGATTTATATAATTTTTTAAATTAACAATATATTGGAATATATTGTTATACACAATATTTAATATTTTTTTAAAGATATTTTTATTTTTTTTTTTTCAAAACAATTTATTATTATTTTTCTATTAATAGACTTAATGAAGGGATTATTTTTTTAAAATATTAAAAAGAATTTTTTTAAAATATTAACTTTTTAAAAGTGTTAGGAAAATAAATAATAAATAAATAAAGTAATAATTGTCGAGAATTTCAAAATGTCCAAATTAGAACAAGCAACAAATTATTTAAAAAAAAAATTAGAAGGAAAGGATATTGATGAAACTACATTTGAATATATTGTTAGGTATGAAATTGGTCATTTAAATGGTTATATGGTTATAGATATATTCATTTAAAAGAATAAATTTAAAATTTTTTTAATAAAATAAATTATTATTTAAAATATATAATGACTATTATTATAGGATACATTATAATAGATTTATTATAAATTGTTTTTATTATTCATTAATATTTTTATTAATGAATAATAATAATAATAATAATAATAAATTGATAATAAGAAAAAATAAGATATTTGTTTTAGTACATATAATATTCTATTAACAAAAATAAAATAATAAAAAAAAAAAGAAAAAAAAATTTTTTAATTTTTGAATAATAATTATAATCATAAATGATATTATATATTTTTTATATAATATTATATAAGAAAAATATATAAAGGAGTGAAAAAGTACATTTATAATATTCATTTTAAAAAACATTTTTAAATTTTTTTATTAATATCTTTTATTTTCTTTTTTTTTTTTTATTAAATTATTAAAATTTTCAACTCTTTTAAATAGTTTTTTCGAAAATCCTTCTCCGAATGAACAAACTGAGGAAGCTTTATTAGATTTTATAGAACCACTTTTAATTGATTTTATTGAAGAAGATGAAATAAATACAATTTGTAAAGAATTATCAGAATCAGTTTTTGATAAAAAAAAAAAGAATACTGATTTAAAAATACTTAATGCTCCAATTCAAATGAATGCTAATACAGTTAATACAAATGATATATTTAATACTAAAGTTAGTGATATTCGTTGGTTAAATTCTAATCGTGGTCCAAATTCAATAGATGAGAAAAAATTAAAGGAACAAGAAAAACAAATGAAGAAGAAATTAGCAAAGAGAGAACAACGTTTAATGGAAAAAGATTTACCTGTATATGATCCTTCTAAACCACCAGAAATTATTGTTAATCAAATGCCTGTTAACAGTTCAGATCAAAAAACAAAAGATCTTATTATTGAAAACTTTGATATTCATTATGGTGGTAAATGTATTTTAATGAATGCTGATTTAACTCTTTCTTTTGGACGTAGATATGGTTTAATTGGAAAAAATGGTAAAGTTTTTATGTAATTTTTTATATATAAATGAATATAAAATTTTGTATAAAATTTTTGTATGTTATATTTAATTTTTATATTTCATATGATGATATAATAAATATTTATTTCATAATGAAAGGTGTCGGTAAGTCTACATTATTAAGGGCAATTGCTTGGAGAGAATTACAATACCCAGAACATTTAACTGTTTTCAATGTTGAACAAGAAGTAAATATTAATACAAATTAAATATTAATAATCTTTTATTACATTTTAAATATACATAATATATTAAATTTATTTGTATAATAATAAAATAAAATAAAATATAAAAATAATGAAAAGAAATAAAAATAATAAAAAGAAATAAATATAATAGATATAATAATAATAATAATAATAATAATAATAATAATAATAATAATAATAATAATAATAATAATAATAATAATAATAATAAAATAGATTCAAGGTGACGATACATTGGCTATTGATTCAGTTTTAGAATGTGATAAGGTTAGAACTGAATTACTTAAGGAAGAAAAAGAGATTCTTCATAAATTAGAATCTAAAACTGATGATGAATCTAAATTATCTAGTAGATTAAAACAAATATATCAAAAACTAGAAGAAATTGAATCTGATACTGCTGAAACACGGTAATATTTAATTATTAATTATTAAATTAATTAAATATTAATTTTATCATTAATATTAATAATATAATGATAATTTATGTGATAATTATGATTATTTTATTATAGTGCTTCTACAATTCTTTCTGGTTTAGGTTTCTCACAAGAAGAACAAAAATTACCAACAAAAGCCTTTTCTGGTGGTTGGAGAATGAGATTATCATTAGCTCAAGCTTTATTCTCAAGACCAGATGTTTTATTACTTGATGAACCTACAAATATGGTAGATATGACAATTTATTATTGTATTAATAATTTTTTTATAAAAAATAAGATTACAAGAATAATTAATATGGATTATATAAATATATAATTTATATTATATTTAATATAATAATTAATGAACATATGATTTATTATAATAAAATAATAATATAAACAGAAAAACAACAAATATAATTAATAATTTTATTAATATTTTTATTATTTTTATTCATAATATTATTAATTTTATATTTTGTAACAATATTATTATAAAATAAAATAGTTAGATTTTCCAGCTGTTGTTTGGTTAGAAAATTATATTAAACATGAATTAAGATCAACTTTATGTGTGGTATCTCACGATCGTGCTTTCCTTGATAACGTTACAACAGATATTATTCATTTACATAACTATACTTTAGAATCTTATCGTGGAAATTTCACAACTTTTGCTGCTACTAAAAATGAACGTAGAAGAAACCAAATTAGAGAATATGAAGCTCAAGTAATTATAATATTATTATTATATATAATTTTTTTTATTATTTTATATAATATAAATAAAAAAAAAAAAAAATAAAAAAAAAATAAATAATAATAATAAAAAAAATGAAATGTGTTAATTTTTAATTTTTTTTTTTTTTTTAGTTACAATATCGTCAACATTTACAAGCCTTCATTGACCGTTGGAGATATAATGCTAAACGTGCTCCACAAGCTCAATCAAAATTAAAAATTTTAGAAAAATTACCACCACTTCAACGTAAGAACGATACAATGTTATTAATAATAATAATAATTTTATTATGCGTTTTTAAAATTTATTATTAATTTAATATATTATTAACTCATTATTATATAAAAATTATATATAGCACCACCAAAAGATGAAATGGAAGGTCTTGGTGAAAATGAAAGATTAGTTTACTTTAAGTTTGGCGAACCAGAACGTGTTACACCACCAATTATGCAAATGGAAGATGTATCATTTGGTAAGTAATTATTCAGTTAATAATTAATAATAGATAATAATATTAACGTCAAATTATTATAAAATAGGTTATGTTCCTGAAAAGATTATTTTAGAACATGTTACATTTGATCTTCAAATGGATTCAAAAATTGCTATTGTTGGTCCAAATGGTTCTGGTAAAACTACTTTAATTAATCTTTTACTTGGTGAAAATAAACCAAATTCTGGTATCGTTAGAAGTAATGGAAGGTAATTACAATGATAATAAATAAATAAATAAATAAATAAATAAATAAATAAATAAATAAATAAATAAATAAATTAATAAATAAATAAATAAATAAATAAATAAATAAATAATAAATAATAAATAATAAATAATAAATAATAAATAATAAATAATAAATAATAAATAATAAATAATAAATAATAAATAATAAATAATAAATAATAAATAATAAATAATAAATAATAAATAATAAATAATAAATAATAAATAATAAATAATAAATAATAAATAATAAATAATAAATAATAAATAATAACTTTAATAATAATAATAATAATAATAATAATAATAATAATAATAATAATAATAATAATAATAATAATAATAATAATAATAATAATAATAATAATAATAATAATAATAATAATAATAATAATAATAATAATAATAATAATAATAATAATAATAATAATAATAATAATAATAATAATAATAATAATAATAATAATAATAATAATAATAATAATAATAATAATAATAATAATAATAATAATAATAATAATAATAATAATAATAATAATAATAATAATAATAATAATATATTAAAATAAATATTTTATTAATATGTATTTATAATTTAATTCAATAGATTAAAGATTGGTCATTTTAATCAATTTCATGTTGATCAATTGGATTTAAATATGACCTGTGTTCAACTTTTAGCTTCAAAATTCCCAGGTCAAACTGAAGAAGAATATAGACGTCAATTAGGTAGATTTGGTATTACTGGACAAACTGGTCTTCAAGTTATTGGTACACTTAGTGGAGGTCAAAAATCCCGTGTTGTATTTACTATGATTGCTATGTCACATCCACATGTTTTAATACTTGATGAAGTATATATCAATATATATAAATATTTATTTACATTAAATATTATTATAAAAATCATATTAATTATTTTTTAAAAATTTATAATTACATAAATCATCTTATTTTTTATCTACATAGCCTAGTAAGTTTAAATTTATATAGTTTATATATGTATTTAATTTTAATTATTAATTAAATTTTCATTATTTTTAATTTAATATTTATAATGACTCGTAAAACTTATACTATTAAATTTATTTCAACAGCAAAGTAAGTTTATATTGACATTATATGTATTATATATTATTAAGATTTTCAAATTTTCTAATATTAATTTTATTATTTAAATTTTATAAATATTAATAGTCATCTTGATATGGATACTATTGATGCTTTAACTCTTTCACTTAAAGATTTTAATGGTGGTATTTTAGTGGTATCGCACGATGAAAAGTTTTTAGATGCAGTATGTAATGAAGTTTGGGTATGTTCAAATAAAAAACTTACTAGATTTACAGGTGATGATAGCTCCAATACTGGCATTGTTAAGCAATACAAGGAATCATTAAATATTGAATATATTTAAGGTTATTTATAATTCTAATATTAAAATTTAACTTTATATTCATACCATATATATAATAATTTTGAAAGTATATATAAATATTAAAAAAAAAAAAACATATAAATACAAAATAAATAAATAAATAAATAAATAAATAAATAAATAAATAAATAAATAAATAAATAAATAAATAAATAAATAAATAAATAAATAAATAAATAAATAACAACAACAACAATAATGATAATTAGAATAATATGTTAAAACAAACAAAAAAAAATATAATAAAAATGAAATTTATTAGAATATTTAATATTTAGATATATTATAATTTATTTAATATTTATAATTATAATAAATTGACGAATAAATAAAATTCACAAAAAAAAAAAAAAAAAGAAAAAAAAAAAAGAATAAATAAATAAATAAATAAATAAATAAATAAAATTCAAAAAAAAAAAAAAAAAATATATATATATATATATATATATATAGTATATATTATATATATAATATATTTTAACATTGGTATTTAGATATAATTTTATTTATTTTTATTTTTATTTTATTTTATTTTATTATTAATCCATTTTTATCAATGTAATAATAACAACTTTGGCCAGTAGTCTATTATTAATATTTTTTTTAAAATGATTTATTAATGAAAATTAATTTATAGTTTTTTTTGTATTTAATATAAAATACATTACCGTTTTATGGGATAGTACTACTTCTATTTTTTTTAATGTTTTATTTTTATTAATATTAATATTATTTTTATCTAATTTTTGTCGTTTATTATTTGGCAATTTATCATTATCATTATCGTTGTCATTATCGTTATTATAATTATTATTGTTTTCCAAATGTTTATTTGCTTGGGATGATTCGAGGTTACATATAAATAATTGGATATCCGGGGTATAGGTCCAAACATTACTTAAAGATGGTTTTTTATTATCTCTAATAATAGAATTGGAAATACTTCTATTAATCTCTAGACATTGAGGAAAATCATTTTTTAAATTATTTATTATTTGACTTATTTCTTCAATTTTATCTTTAGGCAAGAACTCGTTATTTAAATTTTGTTCATAATATTGGTGAATTATATTTTTTATATTTATATTACATAATTTTTGATGATTATAGAATTCTTTTTTTTTATTATAATACTCCAAATTATTATTTTGATAAAGATTAAAGTTATTAAAATTTATACCTACAGTAAAATTTGTTAACTATATAGAGATAAATATATTAAAAATTATTTATATTTAAACAATGAATAATAATAAATAATTAATAATTAATAATAATAATAATAATAATAATAATAATAATAATAATAATAATAATAATAATAATAATAATAATAATAATAATAATAATAATAATAATAATAATAATAATAATAATAATAATAATAATAATATGAAAATAAAAAATATTACTAAAATTGTTATTTTATGTTT
Organism: Anaeromyces robustus; assembly: GCA_002104895.1. Taxonomy (NCBI): domain Eukaryota; kingdom Fungi; phylum Neocallimastigomycota; class Neocallimastigomycetes; order Neocallimastigales; family Neocallimastigaceae; genus Anaeromyces; species Anaeromyces robustus. Next base: position 236,658 of record MCFG01000013.1, on the reverse strand, counting down.
TTTTGCCATTATATTTAAATATTGTGTGATAGAACATAATATTGAATTTCCTTAATTATTATTGTTATGAAATAATAATAATAATAATAATAATAATTTAGCATAAAAATAGTTATATTAAATATTATTTCTTATTATTTAATAAAAAATAAATAAAATTTATGATATATACTTATAATATCATTTTGACTGATTATTGGAAATATAAGAGAAGATATAGAATTTATAACAACAAGTTTTAAATTTTTATTAAAATTATTATCCTATTATTAATAATAAACCAAAAAATTAGCAATAAGTTAAATATTTTTTAGCAAATATTTAAAGTATAAATACTAACCGAAGATTCTATTTCTAAATTTTCTATATCTTTCATTACAGCTTCTAATATATTAAATAATTCATTATAACTGTATACTCCTTGATGTTTTATCCTTGAAATTAAGTTTTTAATATTCTATATCATATAAAATATATTTTTTCATAATTATTTTTTTTAGTAAAAGTGTAAAAATTATTTTATTTAAAACATGTTTAATATTAAATAAATTTATTTTGAATAAAATATTTACTTCACTTTTCTTTTCACTTATATTATCATCTGCATAATAAAAATCGATTATTCTTTTTATTGAAAAAGAACCCCTAGTATCTAAGTATAAGACTGTATTATTATTATTTAATAATAAAACATTTAGGGATAAAAGAAGACTTAACTATAAAATATATAAAAATTATCAATAAATTTTTCTTAAAAATAAAATTTTTTTTTTTAAAAGAAGTTAATTTTTAAAACTGTAATTACCTGAGTTTTTCCAGTTGAGATTGAACCAACTAATTCAATAATATCACCAGGAGTTACACCACCATTTATAAGTTGGTCAATTCTTTATTAGTATATATATTTTCAAATATTGATTTTATATTTTAAATTAGTAAATTTAATTATGAAATGTTTAAATTGAAATTAAGTAAACTATATTTCAATATATAACAATTATTTTATGAATCTATATAATATTAGTTATTTGTATATATATGTACTTTTTATATCCAAAAGAATATTTTTTTATTGAATCATCTTTATTACTTAAATATTCACTAAATAAATCTTCGCCGTTAATAATATTACTAGAATAATAATTTATAAGTCTTTTTTTAATTATTTCAAAGTGCTTTTTGTAATTATTATATAAGTATCTTTAATATTTTCATTAATATAATTTATAATTTATTATTTAAAACAAAACAAAAACAAAAAAAAGTTAAAAATAAAAAAAAAATAAAATATAAAATTTTACTTTTTTATCAATTCCTGTTTTAGAAATTAAATGTTCTTCATTACCAAATAAAATTTCTTTATCTTGAAAAATAATAAATAATAATTAAAGAATTAATAATTATAAAAATATGCATACAAAAAAATATAAATATTTAAAATAAAATTAAACCTGTTTTTATATTTATTTTTAATGAAAGAATTTGAATTGCATTGTCAATTTCTTTATTATTTTCTGGATTTATTATATGTAAGAGATGTATTAATTTTGGCATTTTTTATTGAACCAAAAGAGAAAAGAAAAAATATATATAATATATGGTATTTAATATATTTCATTAATTTAAATTATTAATAAACATAATTTATTATAATCTATTAAATATTTAAATAAAACAAAAAGTTTAATATATTATTTCAATAAAGTAGTTTTTAAATTGTTTATTTATTTAATTATATTTTATTTATTAAATGAGTGTTTTTTTAAAATATGCAAATTTACATATATATTAATAAATTAAAAAATTTTTATCACAATTCATTATTATTAAAGTAATTTTTTGTAAATATGTAGACATCCTTTGGTTTTTTTGATAATAATAATTGTAGATAATCAGATATTAATTTTTTTAAATGTGGATTATTCTTTAAATATTTGGTATATTGATTTTTAGTTTTATCCTAATAATTATATATTTATAGATTATATGAATAATTTAAACAACTATAAAATAAATTATATATATATTCATTTTTATATTTTTACCTTTATTGTTAAATACTCAGACTTGGCATCAGGGCTATCCAGTAAATGTTCATCCTTTAATACATATTTATCTAATTATGTAATAAAGATTATTATAATTATAATTATTATTATTAATTATTAATTATTATTAATTATTATTATTATTATTATCATTATCATCATTATCATCATAATTATTATTATTTGAATAATATATATATATATATATTATTCAAATATTAAATATATACAAACCTTTTTTACTAAAAATATCATTATTAAATGCTACCTGCCATTTAGAACAATATATTCGTAAATATCCCTCTTGATGTTGATAATCATATTCAATATATGGATATAGAATAGACTGTGGAATATCCATACCAAAGAGTCTTTTTACTTCACTTATATGTGGATCTTCAGAAAGTTCATTTTTCAATGACATTATACGGTTTGACTTGCTTTCATTTATTTCACTATTCATTTCATTTTTAATATTATTCAGATCATCGTCATTGGGCTTTAAAGTAGGATCTTGTAACTCTTCATTTAATTTTTGTTTTATACTTTCAATTTCATTTTGTAAAGAATCCATTGAAACACTTTTATTATTCATAATAATATTATTGTTTTCTTTATATATTTGAGTTTTTATATTATTTGAATCATTTTTAGTTTCATCAATTTCATAGCCTTTATTTTTTGTTTCGTTAATTTTGTCAAAATAATTATTTTCATTTTTAGCTTCGTTAATTTTATCCATTTCATTACTTTCATTTTTAGCTTCATTAATTTTTATATTTTCTGTTGTTTTAACATTTTCTGTAGTAGTAATAGTTTGAGTTATTTGAAAAGTTTCAGTAGTTTGAAGAATTTCATTATTTTTATTATTGATGATTTTTATAGATTCATTTGTTTCTATATTTTGCGAAGTATTTTTAGTTTCAGTAGTTGTTATAGTTCTTGTAATTACTGTTGTATTATCTTCTATGTTTTGGTTATTATTATTTTCATTGTTAATTGAATTTTTATCATTTTTAACATCATTTAATGATATACTACTTTTATTGTGAATGATATCATTATTTTCTGTAATAGATTGTGATATTTCATTTTTTGTAACGCTTTCCAAGGTAATTGAATTATTACTTTTTGAATTTATATAATTTATTGATTCTATACTTGATTTATTATTAGTATTATTTTCATTTTCTAAAGATGATGATACATTATTAATAATAGCATCTTGACTAGTTTTATCCGATTTTAATGAAACAGAACTATTATTGAAAATATTGGTTAAAGAATTTTTTAATTTTTCGAGAGAACTAATATCTTTTTGAGATGGAATACCTGATTTTTCTATTAATTCTGGAAGAGTATTTGAATCTTCATTATTTATGTTATCATTGTTTAATTTGATTTGATTATCTTCAATAAATTTATTTGAAGATAATGAATTATGTTTGTTTAAACCATCAAGTGTATTTATAGAGTTACTTTTGACACTTGATTTTGATTTTTTAATAACGTCTTCATCTCCAATTGACTCTTTATAACTGCTTAAACTATTTAAACTACTATTACTACTTTTAAATTCTTTTGAATTATTTACATAATTTGACTGATTAAATATGTTTTTTTCATCATTTATAAGTAAATTATTTTCATTTTGATTAATTAATGAATCTTCTTTTTTAATATTTTCTTGATTATCTTCTTCTGATTGAGTGATATTAATAAAATATTTTTCTCTGTTAATAGGAATATATGATTTTTTTATTGAATTTACGTTATTAATATGAATAACGTTATTAGACTTTTCTCCATTTTCATTTATATCGAATACTTTTAAATTTTTAATATCACTATCATTTTTTATTTCATTATCCAACATTTCTTGCTTTGTATCAATTACTTTTTTTAATTCTATTATTTTTTTAGGTAAATCAAGATAGTCATAGCTATTTAACGTATCCCATGAACTTTCAAGTTCCATTTCTTCTAATTCTTTCTTCATATTTTCTATTTCATGAATTTTTGAAATTCTATTCAAACAATTATTATATTTTATTTCTTCTGTAATTTCTTCAATTTTTTCTTTTTCATATCCATTTATATATTTTTTATCAGTAGTTTTTAAAGTAAATTTAGTAATTTTCAATTCATCATTGATTAATGAAATAAATTCTGTTGAATTCAATAAATTATCTTTTGAATCTTCATCTAAAATCAACCCAAATATTCTACTTAAAATTTCTTCTCCACCTTTTCATAAAAATTATTAATCAAATATATTTTTAATAATTATATAAATTTATAAATTATATGAAAATATTAAAAGATATGAATTTTATTTATTAGTATGTTCTCATTATTAAACTAATTAATTACATAAATGTGAAAAAATTATAAATAGATAAAGAAATATTTTTTATATAATTAATACCTTCAGTTAATATATGTGGAGCAATTATTATTTTACTATTTTCATTATAATAATTTTCATCATAGATAGAATAAATAAAATTTTGTTTGTCTGTTTTATAATTTATTATTCTAAATTTTGTTAATATATAATGTTTAATATTATTTTGATCTTCACATAGTCCAATATATTCTCTTGTGGTTTGGTTTAACGTATATAATGAAGTTGATACATAAGCAACAGTAACTTTATCAACTATAGTTTCTGAAGTGTTTTTATCATATATTTTTATATCAGTACATATATAATAACACAATTCATCATTATAGAAAGATTCACGAATTAATATTGAATAATACCCAAAATGATCTTTTTCATTGAGTGTTAATTTTTCTGATGTATAAATACTTGATATAGGCTCATAATGATCTATTATCATTATTATTATTATTATTATTATTATTATTATTATTATTATTATTATTATTATTATTATTATTATTATTATTATTATTATTATTATTATTATTATTATTATTATTATTATTATTATTATTATTATTATTATTATTATTATTATTATTATTATTATTATTATTATTATTATTATTATTATTATTATTATTTTAAATAAAAAATGATATAATAATTAATGATTAATGATGTTTGTATTATTAGTGTAAAAAATAATAATAAAAAGTATATATTAGCCATTTCATTTATATTTCACAAATATATATATTATTGTATATATTATATTATTATTTCAAAATCTTTTCAAAATTTTATTTTTATTATAATATTCTTACCTAAAATATCTATTAAAACCTTTGATTTTTCATTCAATGAAATGTCAATTTTCCATATTGGGGTTTCATCTTTTGTTGGAAATTTAGGTTCCTTGATACTATCATATTTATTTGTACCTTTTTATATAATTTAATTAAAATAATAAATTTAAAAAAATGTATATATATAGTTAAAATTTATATTTTATAAGATTTTTGTATAATACCAATATAACTTTTATTAGTAAATAAGTATTTTGATAAATAATCTGGATGATGATCAATCGATGATTTAATTTGATTATTAACTTCATTAACAATATTATTTTCATATATACAATTATCATTTATATTTTGTAAATGTGAAATTGAAATATTATTAAATGTACTATCTTTGTTATTGTTAGTTACATTGGAATTATTGCTATTTTCAGAATTATAAGAATTTTCTGTTTTTATATCATTTTTAGTATTTTCATTATCAAGATTTCTAATTGATTCATTTTTGTAAGAAATACTTTTACTACTTTTTAAAGAAGTATTATTTATATTTTCATTATCATTTTCAAATTTATCTAAGTTTTTATCATTAGAATTGTACAATTTTTCTTTTGAATTCAAATTTTCATTACTTAACATTTTATTATGCTAAGAAAAAATATAATAAATATTAATATTATATCAGATTTAAAATAAACTATTAAAATAAACTATTTTTTATATATAATTTTTATTATTTTTTCATATTTTATATTAATTTAATAAAATAATATTTATATATAAATATATTTTTATTTTTTTTTAATTTATATAATAATAATAATAATAATAATAATTAAAACTTGATAATATATTAATCATATTACAACAAACAAAACTTTAAACTTAGTGCATAATTATGTTTTAAATCTTTCTTGGTTAATGATAATACATATACTTTTAATTTATATTAACTATTAGATATTTAATTTAAAGTTAATTACATTTGACAAATTTTAATAATAATATATAAAGTTTAATTCTTTTGGTAGATTTATTGTTAAATTTATTGTCACTAGAGATAATAATCGGAGAGTCAATTTATATATATATATATATTAACTGCGCAAATATTATTAATTTAAGTTTATTTATTTAAAATAAAAATAAAAAATAACGAAATCAAAAAAAGAAACAAGAAAAAATATATATTCATCCACATTATATAATTTATTATTTATGGATATTTATAAAAATAATTTTTTTTTAAATTAGATATATATAAATAGATTTACAATTTCATTTACACATATTTATAAAACAAAGATATAGAGAGCTAATAGATCTGTTATTATTAACCAATATTACTACATTTGAAAGAACAAGAATAATATAAATAATTAAAAATGAATTCAACCGAAATGAGGATTCAACTGTATGAAAATCTTAAAAGAAGTGGAATAACTGATAAAATGAAGGTAAGAAATAGAATCATATCATATATGTGAATATTAATTACTTTATCATTTGAAATATACTATATTTATATCGAAATTAATTTTCTTTTTATTTAATAGTCTCAATTACGGTCATGCATAGTTCAAGAATTATTAAAGAATACAAAATTATCTAATAATGATAATATACATGGATATGCAAATATTTTTGAAAATAATATTTCTCAAAAATCATTTATGACATCAAAAGTGTTATTAAAAACAATAAATAGTTTAATAATAGATTATTTAAAAGCTAGTAATTATGAATTCACTCTATCAGTTTTTTTACCAGAATGTGGTATGAGTAAAAATGATGAAGTATGTAATATTATTTCTATATAAATTTTTAGTTTTAAAATTTAAATTTTTGGATTATTATTAATAATTTCAAAAATAAATATTTTGATATATGTTACTGAAGGTTTATAATGAAGATGATATAAAAAAAGTTTTAAATATTAATAAAAACCATAACAAGTTTAATGAAATTGTAATTTTATATTATAGAAATGAAAATATATAATAAATATTTATATAGAATGGTCTAATAACTTTAGATATAATATTTATAATTTCTAAAAAGTAGAGTAAGACGGAGAATACAGAAAGTGAAGAAGAATATGGTAATAATTAATAAATAAATAATTATGATATTTAAATAATATAAATAAATCTCAAGTGTTAATGTTATATGTATTTATTATTATTGTTGTTGTTGTATTATTATTATTATTATTATTATTATTATTATTATTATTATTATTATTATTATTATTATTATTATTATTATTATTATTATTATTTATTATTATTATTATTATTAATATTACTATTATATATATTTTTTAAATTTTTTTTAAATAATAATAATAATATCATTAGTTGATAAGAATCCATTATTAGTAAAAGTTTTAAATAATATATCAAAAATGTGTGAAGTTACTTATGTAGAACGTGAAATTCAGACTGAATTATCTCCATTGGAACAATTAGGTAAAGTTTTTTTTTTTATTTAAATAAATATTATTAATTAATAAATAATATTTAAATAATTGATTTTTTATTTTTATAATACTTTTTATATAAAAGATCAAAACATTGGAAAAATAAATATGGAATATGATATAGCAATTAAAAGACAACAAGAAATTAATAAATTAACTTTTGAGGACCGTATAATTCAATATCAAAAGGAATGTGAAAAAAGAATAAGAAAAGAAATGGAAGATGAAGTAATAATTAAAATAATGTTTTGTATATATTTATTTTTATAAAAGATATAAAAAAATAATATATTATAGAATAGTATTAATAAATATATAAAAAGTTCGAAAGATATAAAGATATTGAATTAGGAAAACTAAAGCTTGAAGAAAAGAGAAAACAAGAATTATTAATATCTGAACATAAAAAAAAAATATCAGATTTAGATTATGAGTATACACAAAAACTAAGAGAAAGAGAAATTGAAGAAAGAAAATCTTTTTTATTAAAAGAACAAGTATATATTTAGTTATTTATATTATTGTATACACAGTATAATTTTAAAGTTAATATCATTTATAATTATATTATTTAGGAATTTAAACATCAACTTACTAAACAGCAACAAAAATTTAGTGATGAAATAGAGAGGTTTTTATCAAAAGAAGATACACTTAAAAGAGAAATAGAAATGAATAGAAGATCACAAAAACTCCAAGAAGAACTAATACAAAAACGATTAAATGATGCTTTAAAAGAAATAGAAAGGCTAAAAGCTCAGGATATAGATAGTAATAAAATTATTGAAGAAGCAAAACTCAGGTATATTTAATGTATTATATATTAATATAAAAATGTTAATAAATTGACATTATAACTTCTATTTAAATTAATAATATTTTATTATTTTTTAATTAGATATAAACAAGAATTTGAACAAAAATTTAATAACAAATTAAAAGAGCTTGATATGGAAAGGAAAAAACTAATGTGTAATGATTATATAAATATATATATATATATATATTAATATATATATAAATATGAAAAATTATTAATAATTAATATTTATGTAATAAAGATAATCAACAAGAATTAAATAGTAAAATGAAAAAAATTAATATAATAGAAAATAAAAATAAAGAAATAAAAAATGAATTTGATAAATTAAAAAATAAGTATCAAAATCTAATTGTTGAATGTAATTATATTAAAAATAAATCGAATAACATGGCTATTGAAAATAAAAATTTACAAATTCAAGTATGAAGTATATAAATATAATATCAAGAATATAAACCACTATTATTTATTTATTTATTTATTGTAATATTGTTTTATAATATATTAAATAATCTCAATACATAATTCCGCAATAGTTACAATCAACTAATAATACTAAAACATTTGAAGATGAAATCAAAAGTCTTAAAAAGTATTTATTATATATTAATATTAAATAATATAGTATATTTTATATTATTTAATGTAAAATATAGAAAATTAATTATTAATATTAATTTTCTATATTTTAAGTAAATTAATAGAATCTCAGAATCTTAATGAGAAGCGCCAATTAGGTAATATACGCTAAATAAAAATTAATAATTTATTTTATTAATATTTTCTTTATCTATAAAAACAGAATATCAGGAAATCATTAAAACAATGATTAATCAATCACAGAAAGATATAAATAAAAACAAAAAACAAATACAATGGAAGCAGGAATGTGAGGAATTAATACAAAAATTAAATAATGAGGTTAGATTGAATAATTCAATAAATATAAATGTTTTGTTAATAAAAAATTAGAAAATTAATAAATTTTTATATTATCCTACATAAAAGATAAATCATTCAGAAGAATTAAAAAAGTTATTAGATGATAAAACATTAAGAATTAAAGAACTTGAAAGAGAAAATGCCGATCTTACATTATTGCTTCATCAAACACAAACAGGTAAAAAAATTTAATTTAATTAATTATTTTTAAATAATAATTACTAAATCAATTACTAAATCATATTAAAAAGCATTACAATATTCAAGTTCCAATAAATTCTCGGCATATGATAATGAAATGGTTAATCAAAAGTATTTATAAAATTTTGCTTTTATTAATAAATAAATTTATATAATAATATATATCTTATATATTATTATTAATATTTTTGCAATTAATTAATTAAAAAATATACAAAATATATTATTATTAATAGAATATTATATAATGAGCCTCTAAATAATAATAATAATAATGATTTAAATGATTTAAAATCAAGTAGAAGTGGATCATATAATTATATAACAACAATAAATAAATTACCAGATCCTTGGATTGGTCAAGCACCTTCAAATAATACTAATACACTATTAAATTCATCAGTTTTACCTCCTCCTTTTTCATTCATTGACATTGATAAAAAAATGAAAAGAGAAATGATAATGAGACAAGTTCAAGAAAAAGAAGAGCAAAATGCTAAAAATGAGGAAAATTATAATAATTCTACACAATATAACTATAGTAATAATATTGATTTGAGTAATAATTCAAATAATATAAATAACAATTATGTTAATAGTAATAAAATTGATGATCTTATAAATAGTCAAACATTAAGATCAGATGATAATATAAAAAATAAAACAATTAATAATGATGATATACAAAAAATTAATGATCAATCCAATTATGTAATGAACAATACTAATAAAAATTTTGAAGATAATGAATCTCTTAAAAATATATCAAGTTTTGAATTAAATCAGAATATTAAAAACAAAATTGATAATAATATAACTAATTATAAAAATAGTGAAAGTGAAGATAATGAAAAGAATGATAATAGTAGTAATAATAAAAATGACAGTAACAAAAATAGTAGTAGTATATACAAAAACAGCAATAATAATTTAGATATATCTAGTAATAATTTTAATAATGAAGAAACTACACCACAAATTAAAGAAAGTAAAATAGATACACTTTTAATTCCTTCAAGGAATTCAGAATTAATAGATATAGGAAAATCAATATCTGTTTGTACATTAGATATTGATTCAACAGATCTTGAAATTGATTTAAATCAAACTAGTATTAAAATAGATGATTCAAAATTAGATAATACAACACATGAACCATTTGAAACACAATATAAATTGTTAGCACAGGAAGGTGAAGATCATATTAAAGAATTGGAAAATAGAATTTTACAAGGTTTTGAAAGTGATGATGAAATTATAAGTATTATGAGTAGTAATAAAGAAAATAGTTCAAATAAAGTAAAAGATAATGGTAATATAAAACATGAGATAAATAATTTAAGTAATAATAATAATAATAACACTGCCGGTTACGATGACGATGAAAAAGATGAAGAAACCGAAAAAGAGAAACCACAGAATAAATGGATTAAAAATAAAAACCGAATAAATAATTCAAAAAATGAATATATTAATGATAAAACAATTAAAGAAATAAATAGTAATTCTGATATACTAAATAATAATAATAATGTAAAGGAAAATCAAATTGGTAAAAATAATGATATCAGTTCATTTTTGAATTTGGATAACCCTATTAATATAGATAATTTGAAAGATTTTGAAACTAATAACTTTAGCGATAATGAAGATGAAAATAAAATAGATAATGAATTCCATAAATCAATATCAAATATAAATAATAATGAAAACAATGAAAATGAATCTAATAAATCCATTAATAATATAAATTTAAATGAAAATCATATAAAAATTTCAACATTAAAATCAGAAGATATGGTTTTTAATTGGGAAGAAGAATATGATAAAAGTAAAATTGAAAATGCATTTAAAGAAATAAATGAAAAGGTAAACTATTTTATGATTTATAAAGTTAATATCATTTTATTTTAATCTACATGCCATTATTAATAATAAAAATAATACATATATATATAATAAATTAGAGTAATTTGGATTTTTCAAAATTAAGTTTAAAAACTTCATCTTCAACTTTAAGTAAAAAGTCATTGACAGAAAGTTCTATAAAAACTTTCAGTGATAATTTTGGTGAAGGAAATACTATCGATGATGAATTTAGGTAATATTATTATATATCATATATATGTTTATAAAATAATGATATTAATAATACATTATTAAATAAATATATAGTGCTCCATCGGTTAATGCTGATACTACTGATTCATGGTAAACAAATAAATAGCTGTTATCATCTAAAGATTATGATAGGACAGTAGTTTTAACATTTATAAAAAAAAATTTAATAATTTATATGATCTTTTTATATTTATTTGTTTGTTTGTTTATTTTATTTATATATTATATATTCATTTATTTATTTATGTCTATATAATAATAATAATAATAATAATAATAATAATAATAATAATAATAATAATAATAATAATAATAATAATAATAATAATAATCATAATAATAAAGAAAATATTAATATTTTATTTTTTTCTTAAAAAAAAAAAAGTAAAAACCTTTGTATTAATATTTAAAAACATAATATTATTTATTATATTAGTTTTTATATTAATAATCATATATATGATTATTTATACCCTTTTTTTATATTTTTCATACAATATTACGAGTCATGTGAATACATGTGATATTAAATAAATATAATAATAAAATATAGAAAATAAAAATAATGTATTAATTTATTTAATATATTTACTGTTTTAATAAAAATAATAAACAAAAAAATTATAACATTAAAATTTTATTCGTTAATTTTTTTAATTTTTTTTATCAAAATTGACAGTTCATGATTTAACTTTTAAATAATTTATTTTAATATTTTGTGAATTATAATAACAGTATATTTTTAATAATATATTGAATATAAGATATTATATCATATATCTTATATTAATAGTAAAAAGAATTTGTAAACTATTTTTATTTTTAATTTATATTATACTTTCGTTTACAATTAAATGTTAATTGAATAATTTTGTATAAAAAATTTATAATTTTTTATTGTGCGTATAACATTTTATAAATTGATATATATATATATATAGGTTTTATAAATAATATTTTTTTTAAAAAAAAATAAAAAGGAATAAAAAACATACATTTATAATTCATTATATTCAAATATAGTAGCACTATTTCTATTCTAATATATTGTATTAATACATAATTGTTACTTAACAAAAATTCTTAATCTTTTTTTTTTTTTTTTTTTTTTTTTTTCATTATACTACAAATTTTGTTACTAAATGTAAATTATATAATTTTTTAGCAGATAAACTTTATGAAAAGTATAAAACATCTATTCTCTAATAAGAATAAAAAAAGAAAAGATAGTACAAGTTCATCAAATTTAGATTCATTATCTGATTCAATATCTTCTTCAACTAGTAATAGAATTTCTTCAAATAATTCAACGGATGAATTTAGAATTTCTATAAATAAGTCTAGTAATAATTGTTTTAATGACTTAATAAGTAAAAATATAGTAGAAAATGTTAGAATATTAATAGTAATGAAAATTTTCTTTTATATATTGTTATTTAAAAATGTAAAGGTACTAATAATAAAACTGAAGTAATAATGGAAGAAAAGATGGAGTCACAAGAAAAAAATAAATTATTAAATGATATTTTAACTAAGGAATATCAAGAAATTATAGATGAAGATTTAGAGTCAAAACTTAATAATAATGAAGGACCAATACGTGATGCGGATACTGTTCAAATGATAAAAGATTACTATTGGTAATATATAATTATATATTACAATAATATATATATATTTTTTATAAAATAAATTATTAATATATTCTTGTTAATTATATGAATATTTTTATATTTTATTTTATTTTATTTTATTTTATTTTATTTTATTTTATTTTATTTTATTTTATTTTATTTTATTTTATTTTATTTTATTTTATTTTATTTTATTTTATTTTATTTTATTTTATTTTATTTTATTTTATTTTATTATATTATATTATATTATATTATATTATATTATATTATATTATATTATATTTTAATCTATATACTATTTTTTATAATAATTATATATTCTATATTTTTTATGTTAATATTATTAGTGTGGAATGTGAGGATCAACCAGCTACATTTTATTGTGAACAATGTCTTGATAATTATTGTGAAGTACGCATTATTTTTATATATTTAAGAATTTTTTAATAATTTAATTAAATAAATTATTATTTGAAAATCTTTTAATTAATCATTTTTCATATATTGTTATATTTTATATTATTATAGGTTTGTTTTCAAAGTAACTATCATTATTAATAATGGAATTAATTGTATTTTATTGTATTTTTAATATATATAAGATTGATAATTTTATATTTAGAAAGAAATATTAATACTAATAAAAAATAAAATCATATTTTAATAAGATCAACATAGAAAGGGAAAATTGAGAAAAAAACATACATATAAACAACTTGAAGACAATGAAAGAATTCAAGCAAATGTTCCTTTAAATGATAATGCAATTAATTTAATTCAAAGTGAACCAGATGTTAATGTAAATTAATTATTAAATATTTAAATAATAATTAATAATATTATAAACATAATATACTATTATATATTAATTTTATAATTATTATCATTACTATTATTTATTTATTTATTTATTTATTTATTTATTTATTTATTTATTTGTTATTATTGTTTTATTATTATATTTAAATAGATTGATGAAATTAATTTTGATGTTTCAAAATCTATTTTTACACAAGAGGATATACAAGAAGTTGGCACGTGGTATATTGAAAGAACAAAATATATCCCTCTTCGTTTATCTTACGAAGAAAGAAAATATTTACGTTTATTAGAAGCTACATTAAATGTTTCTGAATACACCGGTAAAGTTATAATTCTAAATCTTTTATAATATAAATAATTATTGAAAGCGTGAATAAATTATTAAATCATCAAGATTTTATTAATCATTAAAAAATAATTTTATAAAAAATATTTTTTATTACTAACTTAAATTATAGATAAAATTGATATTATTGTTTACAGTAGTAGAGCAAAAAGTAAGTTCATTAATAATCTTTATTTTTTAAATATTTATTCATCTATTTTATTTTATTTTATTTTATTTTATTTTATTTTATTTTATTTTATTTTATTTTATTTTATTTTATTTTATTTTATTTTATTTTATTTTATTTTATTTTATTTTATTTTATTTTATTTTATTTTATTTTATTTTATTTTATTTTATTTTATTTTATTTTATTTTATTTTATTTTATTTTATTTTATTTTATTTTATTTTATTTTATTTTATTTTATTTTATTTTATTTTATTTTATTTTATTTTATTTTATTTTATTTTATTTTATTTTATTTTATTTTATTTTATTTTATTTTATTTTATTTTATTTTATTTTATTTTATTTTATTTTATTTTATTTTATTTTATTTTATTTTATTTTATTTTATTTTATTTTATTTTATTTTATTTTATTTTATTTTATTTTATTTTATTTTATTTTATTTTATTTTATTTTATTTTATTTTATTTTATTTTATTTTATTTTATTTTATTTTATTTTATTTTATTTTATTTTATTTTATTTTATTTTATTTTATTTTTATTTTATTTATTAATAATAATATATATATATTTAATAACAAAATTTATTAATAGGAATTGTTAATCAAATTAAGGAATTTTGTTCAATTCTTAGTGGTTTAGTATTATCTGCTGATTATCGTGAAGGTCAACGTTTATTTGAAAATAAGTCCTTTGAGGATAATGAAGAGTTTTTTCAAACTATTTTTGAAATAGGTCGTCGTTATAAGATTACTACTCCTGAAAAAATGCCTGATTATGGAAAATTAATCTATTTATTACAAGTAATATAATATATATATATTGTTTTAAATTAAAATTTTTATATTATAAATTAATTCAATATTCATTATTAATTATTCATTTATGTATATATAATAAAACAGGATAGTCAAATTGAAGAAGTATATATTGTTTAATTTAAATATATAATTGAATATCACTGATTATATTGTTTTATTTTATTTTTTTATATTACAATTAAAGCTATAATTTTACATAATATTAAAGACAATTAATAATAATATTTAAAATAATATCAACTATTTATTTTTATATATATTAAAATAGATAAAAGATATGCTAGGTTTTAATTGTTGTACTCCATTAAAAACCGTATATAATTTTTTAGAAACTAAAAAAAATGGATTAGAATTATTACAAGATAAAATTATAGCCATAGCAACTCAAGAAATTCTTCCAAATAATAAATCACGTAAACAAATTCAGCGTGAAATAAAAATTAAAGAAAATGCTATTGAATATTTAGCTAATAAATATAAAAATTCTAGTCTTTCCTCAGACGAAATTAAGCGTTGCTTATATTCAATTGGAGATAATCATGCTTATTTAAGAGCAAATAGAGACCCTTGTATCAAAATGATAAGTAAGTATTTTAATAATAATAATAATAATAATAATAATAATAATAATAATAATAATAATAATAATAATAATAATAATAATAATAATAATAATATAATAATAATAATAATAATAATAATAATAATAATATAATAATAATAATAATAATAATAATAATAATAATAATAATAATAATAATAATAATAATAATAATAATAATAATAATAATAATAATAATAATAATAATAATAATAATAATAATAATAATAATAATAATAATAATAATAATAATAATAATAATAATAATAATAATAATAATAATAATAATAATAATAATAATAATAATAATAATAATAATAATAATAATAATAATAATAATAATAATAATAATAATAATAATAATAATAATAATAATAATAATAATAATAATAATAATAATAATAATAATAATAATAATAATAGTAATAATAATAAATTAAATAAATAAATCTAATATTAAGTAATAAATGATTTTAATATAAACAATCTATAATTGATTATTATTAACAATTGTTATTTTTTTATTGAATTGGTTTAATATAGATTATTTAAAAACATATTTTTCTCCTGATAAAATTGAGCCAGGTTTTTCATTAGCAATTCAAATGGGTAAAAACACTTCAAGACTTACACATAACCATGAAAAACAGTATAATTATGTTTTACAATCATTAACTCTGTGGAAAGAAATTGCATATGAAATGTATAAGTTATGGACTTTAGCTGAAGAAGATTTACTTTCTGGAAATAATATTTATAGATTAAGAGATACAGGACAAGGTTTAAATCGTGTCCAAAGTGCTCCTCGTGTTTCAAGAACTATGCAAAGTATTTTATATAAAGCACAATGTGATATTGGTTATTGGGTTGGTTCTTCAGTTATTCATCTTGGGTACTTTTTTTTTTTTTTTTAATTCTAAATATTATATACTTTTTTTATATATTTTTATATATTTTATTTTCAATTTGAAATATATATATATACTGAAATTTTTTATTCTTTAATTGTAATTAAAAATATAATATTGACTATTATACTTTAGTGATCATAATGTACCTAATGCATTTATGTAAGTTTTAATTTTATAATTATATATAAATATAGAGATTTATTATATTATTTATTAATATAATTAATATTTTAATTTTTTATATTTATATTTATGTTTTTTATTCTCGATTTTTTATTTTTATTTTTTATATTTATATTTATGTTTTTTATTCTCGATTTTTTATTTTTATTTTTTATATTTATATTTATGTTTTTTATTCTCGATTTTTTATTTTTATTTTTTATATTTATATTTATGTTTTTTATTCTCGATTTTTTATTTTTATTTTTTATATTTATATTTATGTTTTTTATTCTCGATTTTTTATTTTTATTTTTTTTTTTTTGGAAATTGTTATTAATTATAGGTTTATTGATAAATACACTCAAGTATCATCTATCTTAAATCCAATTTGTATTTGTTTAGAACATCTTGATGAATTAAATAATGATAAAGGAATAAGTTTATATATAGAAAAGGAATTCGGTGGTTTAGAAACACTTAAAAAAGTAAGAATAATTTATTATAAAAAAAATAATAAATATATATATATTATTTATATATTAATAAATATTGTTTATAAAGACAATTTTAGCTGATTTCTTTAAGTATGCTTTTAATGGTTCTGGTGCCGATAATTTCTTTGATGCAGGTTCATGTATTGATGGTCGTTTAACAAGTGCTGTAAGTTTAATACTTTTATTATGTTTTATAATTAAGATATATATATGCAAAAAAAAAAAAAAAAAAAAGACATATATTTCGTAATTATTTATTTAATTATTTAATTATTTACTTAACTATATAATACAAAGTGGCATTGGTGTTCACAAATTGAGAAAAAACCATTCTTCCCAATATTTTTATTAACTGGATTTGTTGGTTTTAATGGTAGAAAATTTAAAAATATATATTTATATATACATTATTTTTATTTAAAGGGTTAAATATCATTTAATTAATTTTTTTTTTTTATATATATATATAATATAAATATTTATAGGTACTGGTTAATTTAAATTTAATATTTAAAAAGAATAAAAAAGAGTTTTTTTATAATAAACCAAAATATAATTTATTATAGTTATTAGTTTATTTATTAATATATTTGCAAGATTATTAAAATAACTTGATTACATAATAAAAAAAAAAAAATACAAAATATAAAATAAAAGAATAACAAATATTGCAATGTATATTAAATAAATTATTAAAAATAAAAATAAAAATAAAATAAAATAAAATAAAACAAAAATAAGTATAAATGATTATTAATTATTTTATAAAAATATTTATCATCAATATTTTAATAATGGAAAAATAACAATATTTCTTTACACATATAATTTTAATTTTTCATTTATTATTATTTTTTTATTTTTATTGTTTTAATTTTATTTTTATATAACAATTTTTTTTTTTTTTTTTTTCATTTTATTATTAAAGAGTTATTGAAAATTTATATTACTATTTTAATTATTAATAATTTTTTTTATTTTTATTTTTATTTTTATTTTTATTTTTATTATTTATTATTTATATTTTTTTTTTTTTTACTTTTTTTTATTTATTATTTTTATTATTTTTATTAATTTTACTAGTTAATAATTATTATTTATAATTATTATTATATTATAATCTGATCATCTTTTATGTTAACTTTTTTTTTTTTATTATTTTGTGCAATATTTGCTTATTTGTTATTATTATTATTATTATTATTATTATTGTATTGTTGCATTCATTTTGGAAAGTTTATTGTTTTTATTTACTTATACTTTAATACCATGCATTTCAAGAGCCTTTTCTATACCATGTTCATCAATTTCCTTTTTAGTAATCCAGAATTCTTCTCTATCTTTGTAAATTTCAGCCAATACAGCACCACCAATGAAAACTAAGTGTTTACGAGTTGGTGGATCTTCAACCTTAATTTTGAATTTCTATTTTTTTAGAATATATATTAAAAATTATATTATTATTGTTATTATTATTGCGTTCAATATCGAAATAAATATTAAATATATATGACTTACACTTAAACGAGAAGTATCACCATTAAGAACCTTTTGCAAGTATAATTGTTTAACTTCTTTTTCAAGTCTACTTGGTAAACCTGGATACATAGATGAACCACCAGATAAAACAATATGCTTGTAAAGTTCAGATCTAATATCAATATCACCAGATTGAATAGTATTGAATAATAATTCTATTGTTTTTCATTTTTATTTGTTTAACAACATAAAAATATATAACATATTATATAATATATAATAATAATAATAAATAATATATTTATATATATATATATTTATATATTTAAAAAATAATTTTTATAATTGAATATATATTAAAATAATATTCACAATATCCATATAAAAAAATAATATATATTTTTTGTTTTATTTAAATATTTATAGATAATATATACCAGCAACTCCCATAGATTCAACATCAACCAAATGTGGTTGGAATAAAGCTTCTGGAGCTTCAAAACGTTCGTTACTGACTTTAATAACTCTACCATCTGGTAACTATAATAATACATATTAATATTATCATTATTTATATTAAACTTAATATATAATATACTTACAGTATAGTTTTCAACTAAAACAGTGGTTTCTGTAGCTAATTTATGTTCTAAATTTAAATCATAACTTTATATTAAAAATATATAATAATAATAATAATAATAATAATAATAATAATAATTAATATGATTATTATTGATTATATATAAAACTCATAATTTAATTAAAAAAATTATTGAATATATTAATTAATTTCTTTTTATTAATATTCGAAAGATATTTTAAAATTAATAATTAAAATAAACTTACCCAACATAACATAACTTTTCCTTCATTTGACGAATTGTTTCAAAATCAGCTGTACTATTAAATGGATAACCTTTAAGAAGTAATAATTTAATAAGATAACGAGTAATATCACGACCAGCAATATCTAAACGTCTTGTTAAATGTGGTAATGCAAAACCTTCATAAATTGGTACAATGTGTGTAACACCATCACCAGAATCAACAACAACACCAGTTTGAATACCTTGGCCATATAAAGTAAGAACAGCTTGAATAGCAACATAAACAGCTTGAAAACCGTAACGATCAAACATAGTTTGAACCATCTTTATACGATTATTTTTTGGATTTTGGGCTGGTTCAGTTAATAAAACTTTACATTGCTTTGGATCAATCTTTAACTTTTCATAGAAAGTATAATCCCAAAGATGAAACATATCTTCCCAATTAATAATAATACCATTTTCCATTGGATAATTAAGTTCAAGCATAGTACGAAGTTCAGAAGCTTCTTCACCAACCATAATATCTTTTAATTCAACATTACCAACTTTTTCTTCAGCTCTCATAATTGGACGACCAATCATAGCTGGAAAAATTGCAGTTGGGAAGTTTTGACCAGCGAAACCACACTTTACAAACTATAGTAAAATATATATATATATATATATTATATAAATGAAATTAAATTTGTAATACATATTTTGATTTAATTTGTAATTTTATAATTAAATAATTATTTTTAATTTTAATATAAATATATTAAATTTAAATAATACTCTTATTAATATCAATATTTAAAAATAACATTTTTAATTAAAAAATAAATTCTAATAAACTTTTTAATATTTTTATTTTCGTATATAAAAATAAATATAAAAAATAATATAAATGGAACATCCACTTTATATTAATTAATATAATTTATTATTTTATTTAAATAAGAAAAAACTAGTACTAACTACATATCTTTATATTTTTTAATTAAAATTTGATATTATAAAAATATATTACATATATATTATATATTTTATAATAAATATATGAGCTATATATTATGATGTAAAATCCATTCTTTTAGATTATAACAAAATTCAAATAATTGATTTCCATATTTATATACATTATTATAAAACTTATTAAATAAATACTTACACCTGTACCATTATCACAAACAACTGTTGTATTGGACATTTTGAAAATATTTTATTTCTTTAATGAATTAAATGTTATTACTATTTAAAGATTTGATAAATAAAAAAAGGATGAATAAATATATATTTAGAAGTAATAAATTATTAGAACTATGAAAAATAATTTTATTCATTTGATAATTAAATTGATTATTATTTATACTGATAAATTTCATATTTACTGATAAAGGTTTATTGAAAAATATTTGTACTTTATTACCGTTTACTTCTAAAATAATAATTATTTTTTTAAAAAAAAAAAAAAGTTAGTTTTAAATATTAAATTTTCATTTATTTTATTATTATTACTCAATATAAATTTATATCATATCATCTATTTTATTTTTTTATAATGAATCTTTCAAAAGATGTTAACGTGCTTCATTTATATGTAAGTAAGAATTCAAAAATTTTATATTTATTAATTTTTTATTTTTATTTTTCTTAAAATAATAAATAATGTATTTATTATTTATATACACAATTTTTATACAAAATATATTGATCATACTATACAATAAAAAAAAATATCTTAATTATAAATAATACTAAAATATAAATATTATTAATCAATTTTTTTTTTTTTTAAAAAAAAAAAAAACAAAATTTATTATGAATATTTATGTTATATTAAATCATTATGATTAATAATATATTTATCTAAATAGTATTAAGTAACAATAATAATATTTTAAGATTTTAAAAAACATTTGAAACTAATTTCACATAACAATTATTTTTAGTATTTACATATATATATTTTTCTGTTGCTTTTATTGTTTTTTTTTATTTTGTTTTATTTTTTTCTTTTTTGGTTTATACGTTTATTTCCTTTTCCTTCTTTTTTTTTTATTTTTTTGTTTTTTTTTTATTTTCTATTTTTTATTTTTTATTTTTCTTTTTTGTTTTTAAATTTTATTTTTATTTTATTTGTTTTACTTATTTATTGTTTTCTATTAAATTATTAAATTTATCAGTTTAATTATTAAAACTAGTTTGACAATTATTATTAAAGTATGTAATGAAAATTAATTAAATCTTGAATATATACATATAAATTTCCAAAAGTGCTTTTCAATATATTATTAAAAAAAAACCTTCTTATTATTTTTATAAGTGTTTGGTTATTAAATTTTTTAAAAACGAAAAAAAAAAATAAAAAATTTATATATAAATAAAATCAAAATATAAATAATTATTAATAATTTTTTAATTAAACATAATTAATTAAAAAAATATAAAAAATTTAAATATAAAAATAAATAGAATTAAAATATTTAATTTTATTTTTATTTTTTATTAATTTACATTATATATATAATAAGAAATAATATATTAATAATTAATTTTAATGTAATTAGCATCTGTAATTAAAATGTAATTAAAAATGTAATTAATATTATTAAATGTATTATCCAAAAAAGCAAAAAATATTTTTTTATTCAATTAATAATAATAATAATAATAATAATAATATATAATAATAATTATAATAGTATTATATTATTATTATTATTATTATTATTATTATTATTATTATTATTATTATTATTATTATTATTATTATTATTATTATTATTATTATTATTATTATTATTATTATTATTATTATTATTATTATTATTATTATTATTATTATTATTATTATTATTATTATTAATATTTATTATTATCATTATTGTTAGTCATTATTATTATTATTATTATTATTATTTATTATTCTATATAGTTTTTTTTAACATAATCATAAAAAAAATATATTCTTTTATTATTATATATAAACAATTTATTTTTTTTTAAAAAAATTTCAAAAAAAGTATTCTTTTATTATAATGTAAAAAATTTATTTTATTTTTATTTTATTTTTATTTTTATTTTTATTTTTTTTTTTTTCAAAATTATATTTTTGAATAAGTTATATATATTATTATTGTATTATTTATTTTTTAATTTTTATTTTATTTATAAATATTATTGTTTTTTTTTTTTTTTTAATTTTTTATTTTTATATTTTATTATTATTATTATTATTGTTATAATTTTTATTTATTTATTATTTTAAATTATTTACTTATTTATTTATTTATTTATTTATTTATTTATTATTTATTATTTATTATTATTTATTATTTATTTATTTATTTATTTATTTATTTACTTATTTATTTATTTATTTATTTATTTATTTATTTATTATAATTCTTTTTAATTAATTTATTTTTATGTATTATTTAATAAATTATTGAATATGAAATTAATAAGTTAAAAAAACAATATTAATGATGATATAAACTGATTAAATATTTTATTCATTATTATTATTATTATTATTATTATTATTATTATTATTATTATTATTAAAGTTCTTCGAGTATATCATAAATTTTTTCTTCACGTTGGAAATTATTATCAACAATATTAATTAAATAATACTCATTTGATATTTTATCAATAATATCATATGATTTAGTATTACTTTCATAAAGTGATTTCCATGTATTCCATAAATAAAAGGCTTCATCTTTCCATGCCAAGAAACTTACTAATTCTACGATAGTTGGTTGAATAATTTCTCGACCTGGAAATACACCCCAAGTAACAGCATTAGCAGATTCATTAACTTGATTAGTTTTTAAATTACCCTTTTGATTAATAGCATAGTATGAAAGATATTGGTCTTTTTTTATTGCGTTTTCTAATTTCTCTAATTTCTCTGGACTAATAAATAATTCTAAATAAGCTTTTTGGAAAACAAAACCATTCTTTGGACCCCATCCATGAATTTTATCTGATGATGGTACACCATTAACAGAAGGTTGACTATTGATAGAAAGAAAACCTTTTTTATTGATATTAATAAGACGTTCACGGATTACTGAAGATTCTGCATGAAGTGCAGTTTCACACCATGGTAACGCTTTAATTTCACCTTTTAGATAGCTAGCAAATACATTATAAACATCTTCTGTTTGTTCAGGTTTTCCCCACATTTCTAAACATACTTCACTAGAATATCTAAATGATGATGATGAATGAAGATTAACCTCCCCAAATGCTGGTGAACGAGAATCTCCCCATCTTCCATTAGGGAATTCATCCCAAGAGTCTGTACGTTGAATATAACTCTTTATACGATTTCTCCAAAAGATTGGACGAACATTTTCCTTTAATCTGTTATTCTTTAAACTTCTATTCCATGGAAGTGGCTTTACAACTTCTTGAGATTGAGCAAGACCTAAGTTTTCAAGAATAACTCTTGCTGAACGTTCCAAATTCATTGTGTAAATATGAATTCCCGGAATACCATTAGCAATAAGTTTTTTTGACATTTCTGTTAAAAGTTTAATACCATATTCTTTTACGGCTTGATCATCTTCTTTTATTGGTTCTAAATCTTTTAATATATAATCAGGTACCGAAGTACCATTCATACGAACCATATTAATAAATTTATCATATGTCTGAATTGGTAAAAGACCTGGAAGAATTGGACAATTAATACCAATAGCTCTACAGTCCTTAACCCATTGTAAGAAAAGATCAACATCATAAAAATATTGAGAAATAATGAAATCACCACCAGCATCAACTTTTTCTTTTAAAAATCTTAAATCATCTTCTTTTGATGGACTATCCGGGTGAACTTCTGGATAACCTGCAACACCTATACCGAAGAAATCACCATAATTTTTTTTAATGTAACGAATTAAATCAATTGCATATGCAAATCCATTTTCACATTTAGTCCAGTCCTTTACACCACGTGGTGGATCTCCACGAAGTGCAAATATATTTTGAACACCTGACTTTTTAGCTTCCTTTTTATTTTATTTTATTGTATTTTTTTTATTTTATTTTTTTTTTTTTTATATTATTTTTTTTATATAATATTATAGGTATATATATAAGTATAAATTAGTAAAAATGATCTTATCTTATCATAAATTATTACTATTTTACATCTAAAATGCTATATAATTCTCACTCTTAATGCATGATCAATTTTTTCAACTGGCATATTAGTACATGTTAAATGCATATTTGTTTCTAAACCATAAACAGTTTGTGCATTTGAACATATTTCGATAGTCAAATCAGAAGTAACACCACCAGCATTCCATGTTACATCTATAAATTCTGGACCAAGTAATGCCATTCTTTCAAAACGATCATATAAATTATTAACACCCTTTTTTATATATTAAATTATTATTAATTAATATTAATAATTAATTTTTTATTTCTTTTATATATTATCTTTATTTTACATTTTTTTTATTTAAAAATATATTTATTAATACCTGTGGTGTTTTTGGTGGAAAATATTCAAAAGAACAGAAAGTTCTTTTTTGTTGTATAGCTTTTTCAATCTTTTTTATAATTTTCATTTTAAATAGTATACCAAAATTAAATATATATTAAAAGTAACAAAATTATGTTATAATTATGTGATAGTCTAAATATTATTGTTTATTAATAAAGTAAAAACTCAAATAGTCAGTTTTAACTTTATCTATTAATATTAATATTATCAATATAATAAATAATAGAAAATAAAGAATATTAGTTATAAATACTAATTATAATTAAAAAAATATAAAATAATCATAAAAATAATTTAAATATCTATTTAATTCATTTAATAAATTAATATTTATATATTTAAAATATATACATAATATAATATCATAAATATTTTAAAATCAAAAAACTGGATAAAATACTACAGATAGTTCTCTGATATTATTTTATTTTTTTTTTTTTTATTTTACTTTATTTTATTTTATTTTTATTATTATTTGATTATTTCATTTAATTTTTATTATTTTTTATCATTTCATTTCATTTTTTATTTTTATTATTTCAATTTATTTTTATTATTATTTTATTATTTCATTTTATTTTTTATTTTTTTTTTAATTTAATTTTTATTATTATTTTATTCTTATTTTATTATTATTTTATTATTTCATTTTATTTTATTTCATTTTATTTTATTTCATTTTATTTCAATTCATTTTATTTTATTTTATTTTATTATATTGTATTGTATTTTATTTTTTATTTTACTTATTATTTTATCTTATTTTCTGTTTTTATTCTTTATATATATATATATTATTTTATGTTTTTCTCTTCCCGAATTTTTTAATTTATAAAAACTTATGAAAAACTCATATTATTATTTATTGAATGTTATCATAGATTAATATTTATAACTTTCAATTTTTCAAATTAATTTTTTATTTATTTATTCATATTGATTTTTTATCTTATTTTCTTTTTTATTTTTATTATTTTATATAAATTTACCTTTTTTTTTTTTTTTTTTAATTATAATTACAATAAAAAAATTATTTACTGTAATGAATAAAAAGGTTGGACTTTTCTTTATTTTATATATCTTTATATTTTTATATTTTTTAATAAAATTAATTTACTTTTAATTTGCAATAATATTATCAATATATATAAAATATATATAATAATAAATATTAAAATGTATTGAAATATTATATATATATAATTCTAAACAAAAGATTAAAAATTATATATGGCAATTATAAAACCATATATTAACCCTTTTTATTTTTATACAAATAATATATATGTACATATATTTTGAATATACTCTATATGCTACAATAACAAAATTTCTAAAACAATAAAAATTATTTATTATTATTAATTGTTATAAATAATTATATATAAAAAAGATGATATAAAAAAGAAAGAAAAAAACATAATAATTAACATTAATACAAAAAATATAAAATAATAGTGTTTATATAATTTTACTTTTTATATTATTATTATTAATATTTATTATTATCATTATTATTATTATTATTATTATCATTATTATTATTATTATTATTATTATCATAACTTTTATAAACGCTTCAATTTTAATGATTAATATTGTAAATTACAATATTAATAATTAGAAGTATTCAATATTCATTAAGAAATTGTAAGGAAGCATATTATTAAATTAAATAGTTATTAAAAGAATTCATCATGTAACAATAAATATTTCATATAAATATTTCATTTGTTAAAAATATAGAGAAGATTAAAATAAATATATTTAGCTTTAAGTCTGTTTACATGAATAGTTAAACTGCACTTTTTATTATAATATTATTTATTATAGAATATTTATTTATTTTTATTTTTATTTTTATATTTATTTTTATTAGATTAGATGTTTAAACATACTCTTACCATTTATATATATCTTTAGTCAATCATCAGTTTTAATCTTAAAATTTAATTATTATATTTTTAATCTTAAAACTTAATATATTTTTCCTATTTAATAATTAATATAAAATTATTTGGAATAATTTAGTTATTAAATGATTAGTATATTATATTATATATGTAATATTTATAAAATATATAATAATTCATTGTCTTAATAATTTATTAATATATCATTATTAAAAAAATATTAACTAAAATTGTGTTAATATTTAGCAAATAATATATATTCATTATTGTTAACTAATCATTAGTTGATAATTAGTGAATAATTTATAAAAAATAAATTGTTATATATTTGCTTAATAAATAGTTTATAAAAAATAAATTGTTATATATTTGCTTAATATTAACTAAATATTAGTTAACATTCATCAAATAATATTATTGAATAACAAAATTAATCCTAATTCTTTAATATATAGATAAATTAATATCATAATAATAAATAAATAAATAAATAAATAAATAAATAAATAAATAAATAAATAAATAAATAAATAAATAAATAATTAATTAAATAAATAATAAATGGAAAAAAAAAATTATATAGAAAAATCAAAAGATTTATTTTATTTTTTTTTGTTTGTGAAAAAAAGTTTTTTCTGAACTTTAAAAAACAAATTTTCTAAAGAAAGATTATAATAACAGCCTTGGCTTACTAAAGAAATTTCTATTATTCACGAAATTAGTTTTGTTTTTTAGTTTAGATAATTTTTTTTAAAACTGTTAATCCACTTTTTTTATTTAAGAAAGAGTATTATAATAATATTAATAATTTTTCATTATTATCTAATTAATAAAATTTGATAACAATGAAAGGGCTTTACCAACTAATAATGTCGTATGAAACTGAATCATTGAATATACTACTAAACAATGATTTAGTATAAACATAAAACACCAATATCTAATACTAATTCAAATATATTTATATTTCTTCCTATAATGTATGATACATTACCATTAAATGCTGTAAAAAATAATTTTAAAACAGTTTGAATATACTAATAAAAAATATATTGAATTAGAATTAGAAGAACAAGAATATAATTAATATGACCTGAACCCTATTCCTACGCCAACTATTATCTACATTTACGTGCTATAAATGAATGAATTATTATTGAAATTTTCTAAAAAAAACAAAAAATAGTATTAAATATAAATCTTGGAGTTAAGGATAATTATTATTATAATTACAGTCCTTATCCATTATACTTGAAGTAAAAAATAATAATACTGAAATTATTAGATTACGCCAAAGATAATAATAATATTTTTAAACAAAAACTAGGAAATAATGCAATGATATATTATTTGTGATGATTATATTAATTTATCTTCTAAATAATTATAATGTTAAAATGGTTAACTTACTAATGAAATATGCACGAGATAACAATATTATATTATGTACTTGTAATAATGAGTCTTTTTTAAAGAAAATGATAATAATATATTAATGAAACATTTATTAAAAAAAATATAATATTGAATTATGAATTAGGCAACTGTAGTATAGAAAATTTACATTTTAATTTTTATATATTAAAAAAAAATGTACTATATATAAATAATTTTTGTTAATTGATTTTATAATTTATATAATATTATGAATTATTCTATATGTAAATATTGTATTTTTTAATTGACTTAATTAAGAAATAATAATTTTTATTGTTTTAATTTTTTATATTTATTATATTTTCAGTTTATTTTTGGTAATCACGTGGAAATATATGTTTTTTTAGATTTATTAATTTCATAATAATTAATAACTTTATTATTATAAAATTTAATATAATAAAACAATATTATTAATTATAAATATATATATAAATCTTTTTTTTTAAAAAACAAAATTTTTATAATAAACATATTAACAACAAAAATTTTTATAATAAAATAATTAAAAGGTAATAAAAAAAATATTTGATATTAGTAAGAATTTAAATTGAATTTAAACTTTCTTTAATTTGAAGTAATATTTAAATAATATTAAAATTAATAAAAAATTAATATTATTAAATGAATAGTAATGGATTTTTAAATTCATTTTTTATAAATAATTTAATTGTTAAAATATATAATTTATTATTATCAATATTTTTATTTATTTAAATTTGAATTTCTTTTTTTTTTTTTTTTTTTTTTTATTAAATTAAGTATAATAATAAATAATAAAAGTAAAGAGATATTAATAATTTAATCTTTATGTTTTATAAATAATTGTTTTTATATTTTATAAATAATTATTTTATACATGGAAAATTTATAAAGAATAATAATATAATATGAGAATAAAAACGAGAATTTTATTAGTAGTGGCTTGTATAATCACTGTTGGTACTATATTCTATGTTTATCCTAAATCAAAAAATACATCAATAAATGCAAATGTAAAAGAAACTGGTGAAAAATTTAATTTAGATACTGGAATTAATGCAAAACTTAATGGTGGTATTATAATGCCAGATATGTTTAATACAACAGAGAAGTATGCTATAATTATATATTATTTTTCCAAAGAATGATTTTATATTTAAGTAAAAAATATATTATTTTAATAGAGAAGAATTAGGAAGAAGTACATGGCGTTTACTACATACAGTTACAGCAAGATATCCTAATAAGCCTACTAATGAAGAAAAAGTATTATTACTAAATAATAAATATTAATAATACTACTACTAATATTAATAATATAATACATTTAATTATAAAATTATAGCAAGCTTTAAAAAATTGGGTTTATTTGCTAACTCGTTTATATCCATCAGGGGAATGGTAAATCTTTTTTTTTAAAAAAAAAATCATTACTATATATTACATATATCTAAATATATCATATATAATACTTAAAGTGCAGTTGAATTTTCAAAAATTCTTGAAGCTAATCCACCAGATGTAAATATATATTTAAATATAAATTAAATATAAATTTTGAGAATTGTAAGATATAATTCTTTTCTTATTGTTTTTTTTTTTTTTTTTTTTTTTTTTTATAAATATAATTATATATATATATAAAGGTAGAATCAAGAGATGCAGCATCTCAAGTTTGTATTTCAATTATTTTCATTTTTTTTTATTTTTTTTTTTACCTTTTTAATTTAATAATATATTTTTTAATAATTATTAATATACAGTGGGCTTGTAAAGTACATAATATAATTAATGAAGCTTTAGGTAAAGAACAATTTAATTGCAATTTGGTTGGTGATAGGTAATAATAATATTTAAAAAATTTAAATTTTATTAAATATTATTATTATTATAATATTTAAGCTAATGTATTGTTTAAATTTTTAATTTAGATGGAAATGTGGTTGTGCCAATGATGATGAAGAGGGTGCAGAAGGTGAGAAAAATAAAAATACCGAAAAAAATAAAATTGTTGAAGAAAATAAAGAAGATAAAGATAAATAAAGTATAAATAATAAATGATTAAACATAAAATATAGATAAAAGTTTTGTGTAAATATAAACTTTTTATACCAAGTATTAATTAAAGATAAATAAAGAAAAGCAAATAATAAAAATCAGTAAAACAGATAAAAATAGATTAATGTTAAATTATATAATAAGGTAGTTTAATATTCGTTAATAAATTATAATAAAATAGTTTAAACTTCCTTAATAAATTAATGAACATTAAATAAATAAATAAATAAATAAATAAATAAATAAATAAATAAATAAATAAATAAATAAATAAACTAATAAACGATAAATAATAATAATAATAATAATAATAATAATAATAATAATAATAATAATAATAATAATAATAATAATAATAATGACTAACAATAATGATAATAATATAATAATAATTGTAATAATATAAATAATATAAAATAAAAACAAGAAAAGTTTATCCTAGGTTTATAATAAATTTTAAAATTTTAGTTTTTTTAAAAACCTTAATTATGGTTTTAATAGCATACATTTCATGAAATTAACCATTATTAATCATTTTTATAAAACTTTAAGAATATTTTGCAACTTATTTTGATTGAAATAGTTTTTTAAATAATAGTAATAATTAATACCATTATCAATTATTATTTATAAAATAATATTTTATTATTATTTACATTTTGATATTTTTATTTACAATAAATCGTTTTATTATTATTATTATTATTATTATTATTATTATTATTATTTAATAAGTTTTAATAGTAATTACTGGAAATTTTTTTTGTAAACTTTTAAAATAAGTTTGGAAAAATATAATTATATTTTTAAATTCGTGGCTTGATTTAATATAGTAGATATTTTACTACAGTGAATTTAAATGTATTTACATAGCAAAGATATTTTTATTTATATCAATTTATTTCATGGTATTTTATGTTCCTCTGTAAATCTTAATTATTTGATTTATCAAAAATTAGGTTTGAGAATTCTGAAATTTTTGCACTGTTATAATTTTTAGTTAATACATTGACTAACCTGTTTTCATTACTAATATGTTTTAGAATAATTCTTATATTTTTTGATCTTGATATTGATTGAAGAATAATATTGAAGAATAATTTTATATTAATGTGTTTTAATTTAAAATTCAGTTGTCTGTTTTATTTGATAAATTGTCTCTGTAAATTATAATTGGTTTGTTGAAATTAAATAATTTATGTAAAATGTTTTTAATCCATAACATTTTCTTTGAGTACTCAGTATCCATAATTGAGTTAGGAACAATGAATAGTTTTTTTTTTTTTGAAATTCAATATATTAGATTGCTTCTTAGTAGAATGACACAATCCCTAAATACACAATCCCTAAATAGATTTTTTATTAATAGAGTCACTATATGTAAATTTATAATTTTTAGTGGAATTTAAATATTTAAAAATATTATTTACATTATGCTAGTTAGATATAATAGAATTTTCTACACAATTATTGAAATTCATTATTTATTAGGAAGTAATTGTTTTGTTCCATTGATGTCCAGATTGTTTTAGTCCATATAGTGTTTTATATAACGTCCATAAGCCTTTTATCAAAATTTTCGCTTTTAACTCTTTTGTGATACTAATTAAAAGAAACGAACTAACTTTAGGATCTTCTATTTTCAACCTCTTCAAAATTTTCATCTTTTTTGATTTCAATTTGTATTTCGGTAATGATATCTTTTTCAGAATACTTTAGAACTTTGCTTTAAGAATCATACAACAGAGTACCAGTCTTCATAATTGGATTTATTGAAGCGTTTATCCATAGTAATGTAATTACTATGAATAAACTAAATCCGCATTCATTTGTTTATAAAAGTTAGCTTTTAGACTCTTAATCTTTTATTAATGATAAAACTAATTACTGAAAAAAAAAAATCTATTTATTATTAAATACAATTTAAAAAAATTTGGAAAAATATTATCATATTTATATATCTCGTGGCTGGATATTATTTTGTACAATGAATTTAAGTACATTAATTTAATCCTATTTTAAAATAAAGATATTTAAGTTTTTTATCTCATTTATTTTGTTATATTCTTACAGATATAAAGAATTATAATCTTTTTTTTTTTTTTTGTTTTATAATGACAAATTCTAAATTATATATATAATAAAATGATTTACAGTAAATTTATAATAATAATTACATATTTATATTTTTTTATATTTACTGTATATTCTTTTGGTAATTTTATTTTTTTTTTTCTTCTTATATAATTTATTACTATTTATCAATTAAATAAAATATGAATAAAATATTAATTCTGTTATATTGTACATATTAAATTAGAAATAAATTATACTTCAAAAAGTATATGGAAGTATAAAAAAAAAAAAAAAAGATGATTGGAGAAATAATGATATATTGAATAAATATGACTTTTTTAGAAAAAGAATAAATGAAACTCGTTTTTTTAATTCTTATAAAGATGAATATGTTGATCATAGCTATTCAAATGATAGTCTTAAAAAAAGACAAAATGGTGTAATAAATATTGATATTACAAAAAAAAACTATTCTCAATTCACAGAAATTCTTTATAATAAAACTTTATTAAAGTCTGAATTATTTATAAACTTTGTTGATAAAAATTATTCAGGAGAACAGATATTGGAAAATCCTTCAGTATTTGTATATAATAATATTACATTTTATAGTGAAAAAGGTGCAACACTTGACTTATCTAAATTAAAGCCGATGTCATGGTTTATTAATTTTAGCTTTAAAACTAATGCTTCAGAAAAAATATATATTAAGTTTGAAAATATTACATTTAAAAATTTCTTAAATGCTTTATCAATTACTTATATGCTTTATATTACACCAAATGGTGATAATTATGAAATTATGTTTAACAATTGTAAATTCTATAACGTTGGTGATCTTATTGTAAATGCATTTACTTGCTCAACGTATACCAAAACTGATCCAAATATTATATTTCAAAACTGTTATTTTGAGTATATTTTCAAAATAAATATGATAATTATATATATAATATATACTTTTTTAATCAATAATTAATTTTTTTGCATATATATATATACATATTTAAATACTAGAAATAATAAAAATGGAATTCTTTTATTTTCAAGAAGTGCACTAGATATTACTAATTCCGATGAAAGTTTATGTAGTAGAATGTATGTAGTAAATAGTACATTTTTTAATTGTGGATCAATTGGATCAACTGCTAGTGGATTATTAACTTTTGATAATTGTAATACATATAATAGGAAAAAAAAAATAATATATATATATATATATATATATATATTCACATGTTATTTTATTATTGATATTTATTTAATAATACAATACTAACTAAAGGTTATTTTAAAAAAATAAAAGGAAGTCTTGGAAATGTTTTATTTGATGTAAGTGTTATTGATGGTATGCAAAAAGATTCACATGTTTCAGTAATAAATTCATATTTTGAAGATATTGAAATTGAAAATGGTGTCTCAGTAATATCAATATCAGAAAATAAATATAAGTAATGATAAAAATTATTAAAATATATTATATATTAAAATTCAATATTATTTATATTTATGATTTTTCGAATATGATAATTATTAATAACTTATTTTATTTAAATTAGTATATCAAATAATTATTTTAAAAATTGTTTTTCAAGTGGTGATAATATAATTACTATATCAAGTATAAACTCTAAATTGAATCCAAGCAATTATATTTTTGAAAATAACATATTTGAAAGTAATTGAATTAAAATCTTTATATATATATATTTTTACCACTAACACTTATTTAAATAATAATAATTTTTAAAAATGATAATATATACACTATATTTAAATAATAAAGCTATTTTAGCTAATTATAATTTATTAATATATAGATACCGATACAATTTTCAGATTTATTAATTCTAATATACAAATTAATAAAATACACCTAAAGAATTATGAAACTAAAAAAACATACCCGCTTCTTGATATATCAGAAGATGTCACAACAGGCATAACAATAAATAATAGTATATTCGAAAATATAAAGTAAGCTTATATTTTCAAATATATGTTATTTTTATTGTTTATATATGTATTTATTTATGTTCAATTATTATTATTATTATTATTATTACTATTGTTTATAAAAATTCAACATATAATTATTCTAATAATATATTTCAAATAATTATTAATTATTAAGATTTAAAATCAATAGTTTGATTGGAGATATAGCAAATTATTCTTTAAAGAATATCATGCTAATGAATATAACTACTGTTTCAAAACCAATTTTCCATTTTAATAGAAAAAATTATAAATTTAGAAATATATATGTTAAAAATCTTAATGGCAATGGTGATATGTTAGATTCAACTTTGTTTTACTATGATTCTGGATCAAATTATTCTGGCTTAAATATTAAAAATATGACAGTTGTTAATTCCCGTACTAATAATCCGTTAATTAAGATAGTAGGTGAAAATTCAGTTTTTTATTTAGAAAATTTAAATATTACAAATGCTAAAACATATGGTCCATTAATAGAAAATGTTTCTAATAATGTAATATATAATTAATTATGATATTTTTAAAAATAAATAAATATTATTATAAATTTTTAATAATAATAGTTTTATATATAAATATATATATATATGTTTAGTCAACAATAAATATTAAAAATTCATATTTAATCAATAATAGAAATACTCATATACATAAATGTGGTAATATTTATATGAAAAACAACATAAATCTTAAAATACATAATTCAACTTTTAATGATAATAATAATGGAGGCTTTGGTGGTGCACTGTAAATTATTAATTAAATAAATATATAAATATTTTTAAAATATATTAGATAATATAACTATATATATATATTAATTAAAAAAAAAATTAAATTCTTAAATATGAATATATACATATATAGATGTTTAGATAATATAAAAAATCTTAATTTAGAAATAAAAGATTCTATATTTAAAAACAATTATGGATTAAATGGAGGTGCTCTGTATTTATCAAATAAAGATATATTAGATTCATCTGATCTATATAATGCAAGTTTAATTATTAAAAACGTAAATTTTTATAGTAATCAAGCTGAAAATTTTGGAGGGGCAATTTATTCAGAATATAATAAATTATATTTATCAGAAGTATCTAATATAACTTTTAAAAATAATAGCGCATTTATCGCTGGTGGTGCATTATATACCCCAAATAAGATTGAAAGTAATTTAATATTAAATAAAGAAATTCAGTATGATTCAAATATTGCACAATCTTATGGAAATAACATTTCAACAAATCCAATATATGCTATTTTAGAAAGTGAATATAAAAATGATGAATTAATAATAAGTTCTGGAGGTTATTTATCATTTCTATTTAATTTATATGATGACCAAAAAAATATTATTGAAGATAAAACAAATTATTATAATACTATTTTAATTAAATTAACACTTTTTAATGATAAAAATTTATACTATCACATTAATGGAAATGTATGTAATTTTATGTTTGGTAAATGTACTTTAAATAATGTAAAAATAGTTGCTATTCCTGGGAAGTATTCTTTAAAATTTGAAATTGAAACTAATTATAATATAACAATTATAGCAGATAATTTTAATGTAGAAATTACAAAATGTAAAGATAATGAAATTGAAATTTATTCAAGAAATGGAATATTATCATGTGAAACACCAATTTGTCATGATAGTTGTCCCGTTGGTAGTAGAGCTACATGTATATCAGCAAATATAAAAAATAAAAATAGTCCATTTATCAATACATGTAAATGTATTAATGGATATACTGGTATTAACTGTGACCAAGTAATATTTTTAAATTTTGGGTAATTAATAGTTTATTCATTATATTCTAATTTCGTACTATATATATTTATATATTTATATATAAAAATTATTATATACCAAAAGTATATTTATTTATTAGAAATAAATTTATATTAATATTCATATATTTATATATATTCATTTAAATATTAATAATTATATAAATAAATTATGATTATTAAAAATTATAAAAATAGCAAATTATCAAAAATAGCAATAATTTCTTCATCTGCATTAATAGCAATAAATATAATTAATATCCTATTTATTTATATTAATAAAAATAAAAGAATTATTAGTGATACTGGATTAATAAAAAACATATTTATTTCAATAGGTTTAATATTAATTTACACAAGCTTCTTTTTTATCTCAACTGATACTTTATTAAAATATTCATTCTATATAATTTTTAGAGAAGCAGGAACTGTTCTAATTTTATTTATTTTTTGTATTTTTATCTTTTATGGGTATGAATTAGGTATATCAGATGTATTAACTTGTAGTGATAAGATAAAATATATTTCAAGTTCATTTAGTAAACCAGAAATAGATCCTTCTCAAAAGATAAGAAAAGATCTTTTAAAATCTTACTATATGGAGGAAAGTAATGACTCACCTGATAGTAGTAATGAAGATATTGATCTATATGAAATTCAAAATAGCTCATCTCATTATGAAAAGAATAGTATGACTGTACAATCTGAAAAAATATATACTGTTGAAAGTTTTAATAAAATGTTAACAAAATTATGTTCTCTTAATATAGAATTAATAGTATCATATTTAGTAATTATTTTATTAAGCATTATTTCACTTATAATATCATATAAATATTCATATTCGGAATTGGTTAAAGATAATAATATGGAATGGTATTATAAATTTTCAATTGCAAAAATTGATTTATTTATTACTATGGTTTCAATAATATTTATGATAATATTAATTATAGGTGTAAAAAAAGTATGGAATAATATCTATATTTTTAGATGTATTCATTATATATCAATTATCTTAATTATATGGATTATTTTTGGCCAGTTAATTAATGTAAATATATATATATATATAAATTTATTATATTATATATAAGATATTAAGAAATATTAAAAAATAAATAAATAAATAAATGAATAAATAAATAAATCAATATGCATAATAATAATATATATGTATAAATATTTTTATTAAATATTTCTAGATTATTACATATATAGTTTTTTTTGATAATAAAAAAGCTGAACTTATAGCAAATTTTATATTAAATAACATAGCATATATATCTATAATGATATTATATTATTTGAATATATATATATATATATTTACCGGAAAAGCTGATAAACCTAAAAAATACTTTATTACTAAAACAAGGAATAATGAGACAGATGAAATAATGTCAATTAAAATGAATAATATAAAACCTAAAGATTTAATGGAAGACTATATATGTTTATATAAAGAATGTTCAAATTTTTTAAAAATTAAAGATGGAAAAGTTAAATTAATAGTTAATAAATCAAATAGATGTCTTCCTATTGAAAATTCATAAATATAATATATATATTAATAAAAAAAGAATATCATAAGAAGATAAATCATCAATAAAGTTATTTTTATTTAAATTTATTAATATATTATGATGTATTTTAGGATTTATATATTTTTTTTTTTTAAAATTTAGGAAATCGTATTTAAATCATATATTTATTATTAATATAATTTATAATAATTTATATATTAAATCATAAAATAAGTATAAAACCATAATAAAATATAATAAAATATAATTATACGCAAACATATATATATATATATTTTTATGATAATTTAAATAAGGTGTTTTATTTAATTCTTTAATTCGAAAAAAAAAAAAAAAAAATAAAAATAATAATAATAATAATAGTAATAATAATAATAATTTTTATATCAATAATTTAATTAGAAATAGATTACATTTATTACATTTCTAGTAATCTTATTTTAATGAATATGATTATTATCTTAAAATCTTTCAATTTTATATAAAGATTGAAAATTTCTAATTTTGACATCTACTGTAGCAATTAATTGATACAGACAATAATAAATCATTGATAAAAATAACCAGAAATAATTCTTTTTTGGTTATAGAAATTGTTTCTAATATTGTAATTCTAGATTATTCATATAATGTATTAATTAATAAGATCTGGAAGTTATCATTTTTGTTTAATATAAATGATGTCCAATATATATATTATTATTTAAAATTAAATTATAATTTTTAATATCATCATTTAAGTGGAAGTATATATAATTATACAATAAATGTAATTTGATATGAATAATAAAAAATAAATAAATATATAATTAAATAATATATAAAATATTTTTTTAATTTTTAAAAAATATGGTTTTATTAAAAAATTGTAATAATTATATATTACAATGAATTGAAATAGCTTCATAATTATTATTTTTTTTATTAATATAAAAATATTTTGTAATATATACAAAAATACAAAAATAACTCCATTACTCAATTACAATACGTTTAAGTTATTGCTATTCTTATTGCTATAATTATTATTGTTGAGGAAAAAAAAATATTAAATAATATTGATATATTATTAATTTATAATAAATTATGTATTTTTTTTCATTCTTATAACTTTATAATGTAAATAATTAAACGTATAAATAAATAATAAATAAATAAATGAATATAAAAGTAAGTAAATAAATATATAAATATATAGGTAAATAAATAAGTTTAATAAGTATAAAAAAATGGGTCATAAATCTCATCATAGTCATCATCATAGTTCAAAGATAAAAGAAAAGGAACTTTCTAAGCATAAGCATCATAAATCACATTCAAAAAGATCTTCAAGCCAAAGTTCAGTATCTTCAAGTTCAAGTACACATCATTCTCATAAAAGAAAGAAATATCATAATCATAAAAATAAGGTACAAAAACCACATAAGATTTTTATTATTAATAAAATAAATATTTAGTATTTTTTCAATATTTAAAATGAACCACATTAAAATTTATTAGTAATTCCATAACAAATTTTTTATCTTTAAAATTAAAATTTTAATAAAATAGAAACTCTTAATAATATTAATAATATTCAATTGATTTATTTTTTTATTTTTTTTTAAATTATTTAAAAAATACAGAAAGAACATATTAAAAATTCGAAAGAGAAAAAGATAGAAATTGAAAGAGAAGTCAAAGAAAATACGTTAATTGGACCATCATTACCTTCTAATTTTAATATTGAAAATAATAGAGTAGAAAATAATGAAAATAATATTTTTGATAATAATGAAAAAAAATTTGTTGGTCCTTTATTACCTTCTACAATAAATGCTAAAAACAATGAAGCAAATGAAACAAATGATGAGAATAATATAAGTAGCAATGAAAAAAATTTTGTTGGACCTATGTTACCTTCATTTTTACAAAAAAATCTTGATAATGATAATAAAAATGATACTATTTCTATAATTGGTCCCTCATTACCATCTAATGAAAATATTATAAATACTTCAGAACAAAAGTCAAGAAAAATAGGACCAATACTACCTCAATCTCTTATAGAGAATAATATTGAAAAATTAGAAGAAAATATGTATGATAATGGTAATGATAATGATAATGATAATGATAATGACATAATAGGTCCGTTACCATTAGCTCCTGGTCATGAATTGACAGTAAATTTTTACTAAAAAATATTTATTTTGTATTAATTATATTTAAATGATTAAAATTACATTTATATTTTATTAATATTTTTTTTGAAAAAAAATTAGGAAGAAGAAGAAACTCAACGTATAATTAATGAATTTGAAGAAAGAGCTGACCGTATGAAACGTAAACTTGAAGGAAAAGATGAAGAAGTAAGTAAATTAATAAAATTTTGCTATTAATGTAAAATAAATCATAATAAAATAAAATAAAATAAAATAAATAAAATAAAAAATTTTATAATATATTAGTCAGAAAAACCAAAAAAATTAGTCAGAGATGAGGTAATTTTTTATTATTTATATTTTTTTAAAAGAATCTCAAAATTATAATAATAATTTAAATATATATATTTATGTACATTAATAGTGGATGACAACTTTACCTGAAGATAATATATTAGACCGTTAGTAAATTAAATATATTTATTTATTTATTTATTTATTTATTTATTTATTTATTTATTCATTCATTCATTTATTTATTTATTTATTCATTTATTTATTTATTTATTTATTTATTTATTTATTTATTTATTAAATTGTATATATTTATTTTTTTGAAAAAATTTTTTTTTTAAATAAATAAAAAAATATTAATAAACAAATAACTAATATATATAGGTATTAATGTTCTAAAGCCAAGACAATTCCGTAAAAATGGTGTATTACAAATTGACAGATCTGGTTGGACAGATACTCCAGCAGACAAATTAAAAAAACAAAAGGAAGTTAGTATATTTATCAATTTATTATAATTGTTATTCAATATTAAATATTTTTAAAAAATAAATAATAATTTTCTTTGATTGAACATTTTTATAATAATAAAAGGGAATTAAAGATAAAAATGAAAAAGTTGAATATATACAAATAAATAAAAAGGATATTGAAACCCAAAAGATGGTTGATCAGTATAATGTAGGTTAAATTAGAATATTATAATTATAAATAAATGAATAAATAAACTTTTTTTTTATATATATATTACTTATAAATAAATGAATAAATAATCCTTTATATATATATATATATTTCTTATAAAATTTTTAAAATATATAATTAATATAGAAAGAGTATCGAGGTGAATCTTTATATGAACAACATGCAAAAGAGTACTTCAAAAATAAAAAATATGAAGAAAGGGATATTAGTAAATTACCATTTGACCGTGAAAGAGATGTATTAGGTGTGGGGTCTAAAGGATCTATTGGAAAAACAAGTCAATTAAAAAATATTTTAGGTATTGAATCAGCTAATAGATTTACGCATTCATCAACCAAAAGATTTTTATAAAATAATTCATAATCCTGATATCATAATAATATTTGTTTTCTTTTATATGATATATCAATTAATATTATATTAATATTATATAAATAACATGTAAATCTTTAAAAAAAATTTAATGTTACACAAATATTCTTTACAACATTTTTAGTGAATTAAGCAAATTAATAAAATTTATGATTTATATATTTTCTTAGATAATTTAATAATACATAAAGTCTTTTTATTAAATAAGTTATAATTTGTATTTTTATTATATAATAAAAGATATACAGATAGTAATAATATTATTTAAATATTATTATTAGTATCCATAAAAAACATAATATTTTTTAATGGATATTAATAATAATATTAATATTATATATAACTTTTTATTATTAATATTTTTATTTAAAGTTATTTGATTTATATTATTTTTTATTTAATTTAATATTTAATTAATTCATAAAAGAAAATGGTTTTATTATAGTCTTTTTTCTGTTTCTAATTATTTCAGTAATTTAAATTTATGATCAAAATATATTAAATTTATTTCAAATATATAAATAATATATTAAAATTATAGATTTAATAATTCTAATAATGTAAACTATAAAATAATATAATATATTATTCAATATAAAATGTATATATATGAAATAATAAAAAAATTCAAATTTGAATATATTTTTATCTATAATATTTGTTCATTTGTTTTATTTTTTAACCTTTAAAAATTTTTTTCTCTCTTATATTAATCTAGGTAGTAATTATAAAGACATTATAAAAATAAATATAATTATTATTTTATTATAATATTAATATATTATATAAAAATAATAATAATAAAAAAATAATAATAATTTAAAACTTTATAGACATTAATAATTTACTTATTCTTTTTTTTTTAAATTTTAATTAATAATTATAAATTCAAATAAAAAATAGTTAATTAATAGAATATTTACAAATTTCTTATAATAATTATGAAAAGCATTTATTAAGGGGGAAAATCATAAATAAAAAAAAAAATAAAAATACTATATGTATATTATTTACAGATATATTTCATGTAATAATATATATTACTTTTAAAAAAAATGTTATCAAAACATGCATTGTCAGTTCAAAATGGTTCCCTTGGCATTTTAAAAGTAAGTAATATTTATTATAAAATTTTAATATTAATAAAAATTAGACTAAATAAGTTAAAAAAAAAATGAAAATGTTTTTTTTTACTTTATTTTTTTTTTTTTATTTATAATTTAATTATTTATTTTTATAAATTTCTCAATTTACTTAAATAAAAAATACTAAATATTAAATGTAATAGAATATTATTGGAAATGCAATTCAACCTAATTCCAATCCTCATCATGTTTTATTAAAAGAACTTTCAACAAATTCTATTAATTTTGACAAAAAAATAAATATATTGAATAATAAAAAACAATATATACAGTTAAATAGAACCTTTAAAAAGGAATTATTTTCGAATAATTGGTATAAATTTTATGATTAAAATTAAACAATTTAATATTTTATTTAGATTTTTTTTTTTTCTAATATAAAATTTTATTTTATTTTTCTTTAGCATTTTTAAAAGGAAATTTAACAGCTATCCCAATAGTAATTGTAAGTTATATATATTTTAATATATATTTTATTTATTATTTAATCTTTAAAATTCATATTAATTTTATATATATTTATAATTATCAATTTAATCAAAAGTACTAAAAAAAGAGTTTAATATAAGCTTTGAATCCAAATTCAATTCCTACCTTAATATCATTAATAACAATAATTGTAACAATTCATATAATTCTAAACAGAAATCTAGTTTTACTCTAAAAACAGGATTTAATAAAGAATGCATAAATAATGAAAAACTATTTAAATCACTAAATAAAAATATTAAAAAAATACAAAATTCTCATAATATAAGTAGTAATAATGACATAAATAAATTTCATAAATATCCGAAACAAACAAAAAATAAAACAAAAAATTATAGAGATTTCTATAAGAGATTTTCTTCGAAAAACAATAATCCAGGTAATCAAAAAAGAAAATTTTTCAAAACAAGAAATAGAAACAAATCAAATCGTCGCTCCCCAAAACAAATTATTATTAATTTATTAATAATTCCAGTAAGTGGTACATTAACAATCAAATTATATAGTCTTTTGGAACAAAGATTTAGAGAAAATAATATAACAACATGTTCAACTATATATTGTGAAGCTCATCGTCGTAATAAAGGAAGAGGAAAAAATCTTTTTATTGCTTTGGAAGAGAAAAAATTAAATGAAGAAGTTGAAAGTAAAAAAGAAAAAAAAAAAATATTGAAATATAACAATATAAAATTCAAAAAAAAAAAAAAAAAAAAAGTTCAAAAAATATATGAAGAATAGATTTTACTAATATTATATATATCTAAATATTTATTTTATATATTTATATTTATTTAATTCCAATT
Source organism: Anaeromyces robustus (assembly GCA_002104895.1). Classification (NCBI taxonomy): domain Eukaryota; kingdom Fungi; phylum Neocallimastigomycota; class Neocallimastigomycetes; order Neocallimastigales; family Neocallimastigaceae; genus Anaeromyces; species Anaeromyces robustus. Next base: position 192,283 of record MCFG01000013.1, on the reverse strand, counting down.
ATATATTATATATAATTATAATTTTAATAAAGAAAAAGAAAATGAAAAAGAAATACAAAACAATAAAAAATTATTAAAATTCTTATTCAGTATTATTAAAAAAGATTTTCTATTAGTCTTTTTTGTATGTTAATTCCTATTAATAAAGAATAATAATTCAAAATAATAATACATTTAAAAAATATAAAAATTAAAATTAAATTTATTATTTATAATATATAGGTTTTTACAGTAACTCTATCAGCAGCAGGAATAAATGTATTAACACCAATCATTACAGGTGATCTTATTAATGTAGTACAAGACGTTCTTAAAAGACAAGAAAGATTTTATTCAATTGATTTTTCAGAATTTACTGCACCAACATTGAAACTTCTTACCCTTTATATTACTCAAGGTATGTATATAATTTTTAATATGTTTTATTTATTGATTTATATATTCATTTTATTCATTAATTGATATATTTATATCATGATATAACAAAATTTATTAATGATCATGATTCATTTAATATATAATATATTATAATATAAAAGGCATTTTAACATTTGTCGACATCACTTTAGTAGCAAAACTTGGTGAAAATATAGCTTCAAGATTAAAATTAAAATTGTTTAATTCATATTTATTACAAGGTAACTATAAATAGTTATAATAGTTTTTTTTTTAATTAATATATTTAAAATATTCTATATTTTAATTATTAATAATATTATTTTTCAATTATATTTTAGAAATCTCATTCTTTGACGCTAACAAGTATAATGATATTATAACAAGATTAACTAATGACATTAATAGTTTCAAAGTATGATCTATTATAAGTTGAATTATTTATTGTTATTATATTTAATATATAATTATTAATTTATATTTATTTCAATATTTTAAATATATATGTAAATATATATAATTATATATATAAAGTCCACTTTTAAACAAGTTTTAACTCAGGTAAGTTTTTATTAATTATTATATATAATTCTTAGTATTATAATAATTTAATCATATTTATTTATTTATTTATTTATTTATTTATTTATTTATTTATTTATTATTTATATATGTTTATTTATCTATAATTTGGTTTTTAGGGTTTGAAATGTACAACACAAGTAATTATTTCTGGAATTTATTTAATTAGTATATCTCCATCATTAACATTAACAATCTGTTCAACAATGCCAATTATCTATTTCTCAATGAATCTATATGGTATTTATTTAAGAAAATTATCAAGAAAAGCTCATATTTTGGAAGATATTACTAATTTCATTGCTAGTGAGGTAACACAATATATTAGTATTAAGAATAAACATTTCATCATATTAATAATAATAAAATTTTTAATAATAATTAGGCAATTTCAAATATTCGAACAGTAAGATCATTTGCTGCAGAACCAACTGAAATGAAGTTATATCAAAGTTCATTAAATAAGACTTCAGATGCAAATACAAAATTAGGTTTCCATATTGGTATTTTCCAAGGTATTAATTAATATAACAAAATATCTAATATATATATATATATAAATATAATATTATAATTATCTAAGATTCTTAATTAATTTTATATCATTATAATATAATAAAGGTACAACCAATGCTTCTATTGGATCATTAGTTTTAATGATTCTCTACTTTGGAGGTAAACAAGTTGTTCAAGGTGTTATTAATCCAGGTCAATTAATGACATATATGGTTGCTATGCAAAATACACAAAAAGCTTTATGTAATTTTTTTTTCTTTTCTTTCTTTTTTTTTTTTTTTTTTTTTTTTAAAAAAAAATTCATATAAATTAAATAAGTTAATATATATATTAATATTTATTATCTTTTTTTTTTTTCTTTTATTATAAAGCACATATTGGAGTCTTATTTGGACAAAGTATTAAAGCCTTTGGTTCATTAGGAAGAGTATATGAATATATAACTGAATCAGAAGAACAATCGAATAAAGCTAAAATAGTTGTTAATGAAATTGAAGGTAATATAATAATAAAGATTATAATAATAATAATAATAATAATAATAATAGTAGTAATAGTAGTAGTAGTAGTAGTAGTAGTAGTAATAGTAACAATAATAGTAATAATAATGAGAAGAAATAAATAAATAAATAAATACATAAATAAATATATTATATATATATATATAAGTAAACAACCAAACAAACAAGTAAATAATAATATTAATATATATATATATAAATCTTTATTTTTTTTTTCTTTTCAATATAAAATAAATTTTATTTGTTAGATAAAATTGAATTTAAAAATGTAAATTTCGCATATCCAACAAGACCAGAATCAAAAATTTTAAATAACTTTTCTTTAAAAATTCCAGTTGGAAAAGTTCTTGCAATTTGTGGAACCAGTGGAAGTGGAAAAAGTACTATTGGTCAATTAATTGAAAAATTCTATGAAATTGAAGATGGTGATATTTTAGTTGATGGTATATCAATTAAGAATATTGATTCAAGGTAAAATAACTCGATATAAACTGTATTATATATAATATATATTATCATATAATATATATCATTATATAATTATATTTATTAAATATTTATAATATTAATATATATTTATAATATTAATATTATATTTCATATATTTATATTATATATAATTATTAAAAAGATCATTAAGAAAAAATATTGGATACATCAACCAAGAACCAATCCTTTTCCATACAACAATTCTTGAAAATATTAGATATGGTAATCCAAATGCTACCTTAGAAGAAGTTAAAGAAGCTGCTAGACAAGCTAATGCATCAAACTTTGTTGAATCATTCCCAAAAGGATATGATACTATTGTTGGTGACCGTGGTGTTGCTTTATCAGGAGGTAAAATAATTTATTAACATTAAATATTAATTTAATATTTATTTGGAATAATAATTTAATATTTATTTGGAATAATAATTTAATAATTTATAATGAAACGTTTATATTTATATATTAATAACAATATTAAGTGATTAATTAAAAAAAAAAAAAAAAAATTAAATATTAAGTAATAATAATTTATAATAATACTCCACTGATAATATTTTAATATTTTATAATATTAATTAATTTATTTAAAATAACTAGGACAAAAACAAAGAATTGCAATTGCACGTGCTATTCTTAAAAATCCATCAATTTTAATTTTAGATGAAGCTACATCTGCTTTGGATTCTCATTCAGAAAGAATTGTACAAGAAGCTTTAAACCGTTTAATGAAAGGAAGAACTGTAATTGTTATAGCTCATAGACTATCTACCATTAAAAATGCTGATAATATTATTGTTATGAAACCATATTCTCTATTAGATGGAGATAGAATTAATATTATTGAATCTGGTAAAATAAATACTAAATGATAAAATTGTTAATTATAAATTAATTGTTATCATTTTCATTTTTACTATTAAAGTTATACTAATTTTTTTAATTTATATAATTTTATTATTATTAATGTAATTAATGTAATTATTATTTATTAGGTACTCATCGCAGTTTAATGAGAAAAAAGGGTGAATATTATAAATTCTATAAAGATTTATCAAGAAGAGATAAAAAAAATGATTAAAATATATTATTAAGCTTGTAAAATTATATAATAAATTAATAATAATAAATAAAATGAAATTAATAAATAAAATAAAATAAAGTAAAATAAATAAAAATAAAAATAAAATATTAAAAAAAAAAATAGAAAAATATATTTAAATATATTTAATGTATTTAAATAATTATAAAAATATATTATTATATATATATTAAAATTATATATATATATATAATAAAATTAAAAATATAAATAATAAATTAAAAAATGTTAAACCATACTATAGAAAAAAAAATAAAAAAAAAAAAAAAAATAAAAAAAAAGAATAAAAAATAAAAGTAAAATAAAATAAAAATATTTGTTAATATAAATGATAATAATATATATAATTAATATATAATTATAGTTTTATTTTATAAATCATTTTTTATATAATAAAATGAAAAAAGAAAAAAAAATTAGTAGTTAATATAAATACTAAATACTAATTTTTATTTCAAGATATAATTATACATAATTAAATACATTTATATTATATTATAGTATTATTATTAGGTTAAAAGTATTTTTTGTTTAGTTACATTTAGAAATTATATTAAAATAAAATCACCTTACATTTAGAATTTTTAGATTAGAATAAAAAAATCTTACTTTCAGAAATTTATTTTTAAATAAAAATTACAAATTATAAGGTGATGTAATCATGATATTACATAAAGACATAAAGTTCATTGTTGAAATTGTTTTAAAAGGTAAAAAATTAAGAAATAAAATAACTAATATTGTAATAAATTAAATTATTACTTAATTTAATCAAATTCATAGTAATGAAGATTCTGTTTTTTTTTTTTTATTTTCATATTTTTTTTCCCTAAAACATATTAAAAAAAAATATTGTATAAAAAATAATAAAAATTTCAATATTGGCTATTCCTTTTATATTTATTTTTAATAAATTACATTTAGCAATTAATATAAATATAAATTTATTATCAATCTTTATTTAATAATTAGAAATATATATATTGTTTTGTTTTGTTATACATTTATTAAGTAATTTTTTAAAGGATATATCTTATTTTGTTGTATCTTCGATTCATATACTTTATTATTATATTATTATTTATAAAATATTATATGTTATGACAATTAATTTTTTTTAATATGTATAAAAAATAAAAAATGAATATTTTAATATATAAAAATTAAACAAAAAAATATAAAATATGAATATTTTAATATATAAAAATTAAAAATAAAAATATAGAGTATTGTTTTACAACATCACCTTATTTAATTAAATCTTACTTAGCTTAAAAGTAATATAAATATCATTAATCATTAATAATAAACATGACATAATTAAATTTATAATTATATTTATTAATTTCTTGTTTTTTGTTTTTTACTTTTGATATATATCATTGGATATTTTTAATTCTTTTTGTGTCACAGTGACAAAAGTGACACAAAATGAACATTATACAATATATATTAATTTATTTTATTAAAAAAATTTTTTTTTTTTTTTTTTTTGATTTTTGAATAAATAATGATATGATTTTTTTCACTGAATTTATATTAAACTATATTTAATATTATACATAATAGTATATAAAAAAATTATAAATATAGTTTTATATTTTATTAATTGATATTTATTAAAGTTTATATTCTTATAATGTTTTATATAATTGTTATATAAATTTGTATTTTATTAATTTATTTTATTAAAGTTTATAATCTTAATAGTTACATTTTAAAAATCCAATTATATATATTTAATTTATTTATTATCCTATTATCCCAAACAAATTTAATTATATAATTATTTTTTTATTTTAAATTATTTATTTAATTACAATTATGTTCATTATAAAAAAAAAAAAATCATAAATTTTCTTTTTTAGCGGTTGAAATTTTATTTTGTATATTAATATATATATTAATTATGATATTATATACTTACATGAATAATAATAATAATAATAATAATAATAATAAATTTTAATTTATTATTTAATATTATTGATTGACAAAAATTTTATTATTATTATATTTTTAATAAAATAATAATAATAAATACAATATTAAGAAATTTGATAATCACAACCTAACTTTTATTGTTAATATTTATTTTTTTTTTTTATGTAATAAAAATTAGTATATAAATAAGGTGTTTTATCTGTAATTTATTTTAATTCTAAAAAAAGAATTATTTAATTCTTTTTTTTTTTATATTGATATTTTTTTATATTTTCTATTTTATATTTATAAAATAATTTTCTTATTAACTTTAAAAAAATAATAATTTTTATTTTTGTTTTAATTCATTTATTTAAAAAGATAATCTTTCAGAAAAGAAATTAAATATAATTATAAAATATAATTATTTATTACTTCACTTAATAATATATATATAAAATATATTATATACTGGATATATACTATAGAATTTATTAAATATATATATATAAATTAAAAATTTTGATAATACATACAAGTAAAACTGGATTTTTTTTAAAAAAAATTATTAGATTCAATATGTTAAAAAAAATAAATTCATTACTTTTAATAATTAATTTACTTAAAAATGTTAGTGCTCAATGTGGAAGTAATTTAAAATCTTGTGGCAAACAATGTTATTCACCTCAAGAGTATGTTTGTTATAAAAACGATTTATTATGGTAAGTTACTTAAAAATGAAATTAAAAATAAAATTAAATGTATGTTATAATAATTTTATAAGTAAAAAATAATAGAATAATGTTTTCCAATTTTAATTAACGTAATATGAACAATAGAATAAAATTTAATAATAAATTATTATATTCCTTTTTTTTTAATATTAATTTTAATTTTTTTTTTTTTTTTTTTGCTTTTTATTATTATTATTATTTTATTTTATTTTATTAGTCCTGTTGGCACAAAAGGATGTAACATAGCATGTTATAATCCAGCAATTTATTCATGTGTTAATAATGAATTAGTATATGGTGCTGGTTTAGGTGATGATAATGATGAACCAGAACCAGAACCAGAACCAGAACCAGAACCAGATACTAATATATGTCCTTTTGAATCTATTGGTTATAAATGTTGTTCAAAAACATGTCTTGTACTTTATTCTGACGAAAGTGGTGATTGGGGTGTAGAAGATGATGAATGGTGTGGTATTAATCCATCACTTTGTAATACAGAAAATTGTTTTTCTGAAAAATTAGGATATCCATGTTGTTCTGGATGTACTGTTATTTATTCTGATAATGATGGAGAATGGGGTATAGAAAATGATAATTGGTGTGGTATTAAAAACAATTGTTCATCAAATTCAGATCCAAAACCTACAACAACTACAACTACAGTTAAAAAAACAACCACAACCACTACAACCAAAACGACAACAACTATTGATGAATCACAATTTAGCGAACCAACTATAAGATCTGTTGATGAAATGAAACTTGTTTTTTCAGATGAATTTGAAGGAAATGAATTAGACAGATCTGTATGGGATGTTGAAGTTAATTGTTGGGGAGGTGGTAACGGTGAAAAACAATGTTATGTTGATCATGATGAAAATATTTTTGTAAAGAATGGTCAACTTCATATTAAAGCTGTTCCAAAAGGTCAATATAAATTAACTGATCAAGAAATGAAAACATGTACTAATAATAATGAAAACTCATGTGGTTGGACTCAAAGTACTACTAGTGGTCGTATTAGAACATATAAAAGTGGTAATGCTTGGAAATATGGTAAAATTAGAGTAAAAGCTAAATTACCAGCAGGTCCATATCTTTGGCCAGCAATTTGGATGTTACCACAAGATGATGTATATGGTACATGGGCAGCTTCTGGTGAAATTGATATTATGGAAGCTAGAGGTCAAGTACCTGATGCTGTAGGTCATGCAATACATTTTGGTGGTCAATGGCCAGATAATGACTTTATGTCTGAAACAGCTTCTATTAAAAATGTTATTAATGATTTCCATGTTTATGGTTTAGATTGGGAAGAAAACTTCCTTATCTTTACTGTTGACGAGAAACCATATTATACCGTTGATCTTCGTAAGAGTTTTTGGTCTGGTAAGGGAACTAATCCATATAAAAAGATTCGTCAACCATTTGATGAAAAATTCCATCTTTTATTAAATGTTGCTGTTGGTGGTAATTATTTCAATGGTATTGGTGAATTTGATTATGGTCGTGATACACCACAATGGACTCGTCCAGAAATGATTATTGATTATGTTCGTGTCTATCAATTACCACGTCATGTTAATGAACCAGAACCTATTCAAACTTTACCAACTACTCCACCAGAAGATTCTAAGGCTCCATCAATTCCAAGTATGGATGATTATAAATTAGTATTTTCAGATGAATTTGAAGGAAATAAATTAGATAGATCTGTATGGGATGTTGAAGTTAATTGTTGGGGAGGTGGTAACGGTGAAAAACAATGTTATGTTGATCATGATGAAAATATTTTTGTAAAGAATGGTCAACTTCATATTAAAGCTGTTCCAAAAGGTCAATATAAATTAACTGATCAAGAAATGAAAACATGTACTAATAATAATGAAGATTCATGTGGTTGGACTCAAAGTACTACTAGTGGTCGTATTAGAACATATAAAAGTGGTAATGCTTGGAAATATGGTAAAATTAGAGTAAAAGCTAAATTACCAGCAGGTCCATATCTTTGGCCAGCAATTTGGATGTTACCACAAGATGATGTATATGGTACATGGGCAGCTTCTGGTGAAATTGATATTATGGAAGCTAGAGGTCAAGTATCAAATGCTATTGGAAATGCTATTCATTTTGGTGGTCAATGGCCAAATAATGATTTTGTAGATAAAACATACAACCTTTCTAATATTATTAATGATTTCCATGTCTATGGATTAGATTGGGAAGAAGATTATTTATTATTCTCAGTAGATGAAGAAGTCACTTTCTTTGTTGATCTTCGTAGAAGTTTCTGGTCTGGTAAGGGTAATAATCCATATAAAAAGATTCGTCAACCATTTGATGAAAAATTCCATCTTTTATTAAATGTTGCTGTTGGTGGTAATTATTTCAATGGTATTGGTGAATTTGATTATGGTCGTGATACACCACAATGGACTCGTCCAGAAATGATTGTTGATTATGTCCGTGTTTATCAAAAGAAATAAATAAGATAAATATATATATATATTTTTTTTTATAAAATAGAAAGCAAAAAAACAGTAAAAAAAAAAAAAAAAAAAAGAAAGAAAGAAAGAAAATAATTATTTTATTATTTTATTCTTTTTCTATTTTTTTATTATGACTTTTATAGAGTATAAATATATTTTAATATTTTAATATATAAATAAAATAGTGTTATATATATATTATAATATATTTATCATTAAATAGCTGTTTTTTAATATCATTAATTAATACTTTTTATTATTAATGATATTTTATTTTAAAAAAAAAAAAAATAAATAAATTTATATTATTTATTTTTTATAAATTTATATCTAATTAAAAATAAATAAAGAAATAAAAAAATCATTAATAAAATATAATAATATTTATATAAACCTTTTAATATTTGTTAGTTATTTTTTCATATATATTATTTTAATAATAAAAGATTTAATAAATGATAATATTTAATCAATAAATGATAATAAATTATATATAATAGAATATTATAAAATTTAATTATACATATATAATAGAACCCTATAATTTATATAAAAAGCATGTTTTATATAATATATATAAACAAATATTAATAAATTGTATTATAAAATTTTTTTATTTTTATAATGATAATTAAAAAAAAGTTAATTAAATAAATATAAATAAATAAATAAAATAATAAATAAATAAATAAATAATTTTTATTAATATAATAATTTATTTAATAAATATATAATATATTATTTTTATTTACTTATTTATTTATTTATTTATTTATTTATTTATTTATTTATTTATTTATTTCTACTGTTTTATTTATTATCTTTTGTTTATTTATTTTATTTATTTATTTATTTATTTATTTATTTATATTGTTTTTATTTAATTCATTTAATTATATTTTTTTATTAATTTAATGATTTTTAATTAATATAAATAATTTATAAATCCTAATTTATTATATTGAAAAATTAAAAAAATATATATATATTACGACATATTTACTGTTTTTCTTTTTCTTTTTTTTTTTATTTTTATCATTCATATATTATCAAAATATATATTATAACTTTTTTTTATTCTCTACTAATTTTGAAATTGTAAATTTTATTAGTTATTTGTATATATAATTTTTAAAACATATTAAAAATAAAATAATTGTTTAAAAACACATTTATTATTTATTTCCATCTAATTATTAAGATTGTACTCATTTATACAAAAAATAATCAAACAATATTTCATTTTAAGCTTTTTTATTTTTTTTTAAAAAAAAAAAAAGAAATTTATTCAATAATTATAACAAACACTCAAATCAAATTAGTAATAAAAAATATATAACAACAACAATAATAATAATAATAATAATAGTAATAATAAAGCTAGATAAAATTTAATTAATAATATTGTAATATAAAAAAGGACAGTATAGTAATATTATTATAACAAATCTTCAGTTAAAACACGCTTAAAAATACTAAAAAAATAATATAATAATAAGTAAATTGCTAAAATTATCATTTTTATCAACTTTTATTAGTCAGTATTAATATATTTATGGATTATTAAAAGTGAAGTATCAAAAATATAGTATATTCATTTTATATTTATTACTATTATTATATTTTTTTTATTTATATATATATATTTAAATTATTATTAGTTTATTTCTATAAATATAAATATATTTTATTAATATTTAAATTCAAATTTAAATTATAATTATTTATTAGTAAGGTAATTTTTATAAAAAACATTTATAAATAGTATATAACATTTTTTTTATATATAAATATATAAAAAAGAAAGAAATGATTCCGCAACAAAAAACAAATACAAGTAATAGTCTTTATTTTTTATGATAAATTTTTTTATTTTTTATAAAATTTTTATATAATGTAAAAAAAATATCTTTTTTTTTCTTTTTATTGAACTTTATTAATGTATAATTTATTTTTTTTTTCATAAAAATATATTTATTCTTTTGAATGCATTGACAAAATGTATTAATATTATTAAACGTTTAAACTATATTATTTTTTTTTCAACATTAATAAATATAATAAATATCAATATTAAACAATTTATCAATAGATATAAAAAAATTGAGAAGTAAAGTAAAGGCAAAAAATACTTCTATTAAAAAAAAAGATAATGAACAATATCAAAAATATAAATATGGAAATATGTCTTTAACACCTACTTCTGTAACAACTACTATTGTTACAAAAACAACAACGACAACTGAATATCCTCCACTTTTCTTTGCGCCACCAGATTTACCTGAGGACTATGATTCTTCCACATATCCATTAGCAAATATTCCCACCCCATATAATTTGAAAAACTTTCAATTTGATCTTAATGGATCACCTACTTATTTTAAAGAAATTGAAATCGTTAGTATTAAATAATTATACATATATTTATAGCTTATTTAATAAATAAAAATAAAAATTTTGAAAATTGATAAAAGAAAAATATTTTTATTTAAAATTATAAGTAATATTATATATAACCTATAATAATTTATTAATAATATAGAAATTTTTTGTTAAACATTATTTAAATAACTTTCAAGAATATATTATTATTATTTTTATTTTATTATTAATGATAACTATTTTTTTTTATCTTATTTTTAAAATATGCAAATGTATTTAAAAAAGGATCAACCTGACTATCATATTGTTGGAAATGGGTTGAAAATAACTAAAACTAATACAGTTAATAGTAAATTAATATCAAATTCATCAAATCCTTATATTAAACGTATTAATCGTAAAAGACCAGCTCCAGATATTGATCCATTAATTCAAAACGATATGTATTTTGAAGATGAAGAATCTAAAGATTCTACTTCACATCTTCATGATTCACCTTCAATATGTAAACCACATAAACGACATGCTTCACAACAAGATGTTAATCCACATGAGGAAGTTTTCAATAATAATAATATGAATATTTCAAATAATCGTAATAGTACGGCAACACCAACTACTTCTTTAAATTTAAGTGATTCAGAATGTAATAAGAATTTACCAAGTCCAAGTATGTCTCCAACCCCAGATTCAAAAATAAAAAGTGATAATGAAGAAAAGGATGATTATTTAGATTTAGTAAAAGGTAATTCTTCACCTTTCAGAGAATTAACTGATCTTTCATATAATCAGGAAATACCCGTTTCAAATATTCCATATATAATATCTACATTTGATGTACTTCCACCAACAATGAAATCTTATATTTTATTGCAATTATTAAAACGTTGTCGCGTACCTACCCTTCAATATATTTCTTCTCTTATTTTAACTTCATTAAAATATGATTTTTTCAGTTTATTACCTGTAGATCTTAGCTATCGTATTATTCAATATCTTGATTTTCATAGTATCGCAGTTTGTTCTCAAGTATCAAAATCATGGTATAAACTTTTTAATAGTTCAGGTGTTGATTCATCCATTTGGAAACATCAATTAAAAAATGATTTTTGGATTGATGAAAAAGAAATTAAAGATGCTATTATTCTTTGGAATAAGAATAAAACTAAAAACAAAATAGATTCAAATTTTGATTTAAATAAAAATATAGCAAGTACAAGTACTAATAAAAATATTAATACATCATCTTTAAAAGAAGATGCACATTCTCTATCGTATATTAGTGGTAATTATATAATAATATAATTTATTTAATTGTTTTAGTATAATATATATTTATTAATATAATGAAAAAAATATATATATATAAATATATATATATATTTTTTAATTTATTATTATATTTATTTATTTATTTAAATATATACTATATATTTATATATATTTATATTTAAATATAAATTTTTTTTTCAATTTTATATATATATATTCATTAAATTTATATTATATATATTTATATTTATATTTATATGAATTTTATACAATTTATATATTCAATATATTTTTAACAATATACAAATTAAAAAAAAAAAAAACGAAAAACACGAATAAAACAACAAAATAAATCAAAAAACCAAAATAATAATAATAATAATAATATATTTTGTATGGTCTCTTTCATTAAAATATATATTAGAAGATTTATCTGATGAGAATAAAGAAAACTTTGCATCTTTATTACAAAATCAAGGATATGAAATACCACCTAATTTATATAAATATTTATATCGACGTCATTATTTATTGAAAAAGAATTGGAATAATGGTAGATGTCATCAAGTATCATTTCCAGGTAATGGTAGTATGGTGGTTACATGCTTACAATTTGATGATGATAAAATTATTTCTGGTTCAGATGATAATATTATTAATATATATGATACAGCTACTGGTAAATTACGTAAAAAATTAACTGGTCATACTGGTGGTGTTTGGGTACTTCATTATTATGGTAATACATTAGTTAGTGGTAGTACAGATCGAACTGTAAGAATATGGGATATTGAAGAAGGTAAATGTACTCATCAATTTGAAGGTCATACTAGTACAGTAAGATGTCTTCAAATTCTTATTCCAACTAAAAATCCTATTACAGGTAAAATAGAACCAGAGTATCCTTTAATTGTTACAGGATCAAGAGATACCACTTTAAGAGTTTGGCGTTTACCTGATACGAAAAAAGATAAACCTTATTTTCCACAATCTCAACAACAACAAGCTCAACAAGCTCAACAACAAACAATGAATATAAATGATCAAGATCAATTAGCAACTATGACTTTAGGAAATTTAGATCAACAACAACGACAACAACTTCAACCATTACAACAATCCCAATCCCAATCACAACAGTCACAACAGTCACAACAATCACAACAATCACAACAATCACAACCTCAACCATTTGCAAGTATGCCCTTAGTACAACAATTACAACAATCTACAGTAACTACTGGAACAAATACAACTTCACTTACTACTAGTAATAATTCTTCAAATAATGTAAACCCTTATTTTTTACATACCCTTCATGGTCATACCCAATCTGTAAGAGCCGTAGCTGGTAGTGGTAATGTATTAGTAAGTGGTAGTTATGATTCTACAGTACGTGTATGGGATTTAAGAACTGGTGAAAGTGTTCATTTATTACGTGGTCACCTAGATAAAGTTTATAGTGTTGGTTATAGTCCAGAATTAGAATTAGCTGCCAGTGGTAGTATGGATACATTTGTTAGAGTATGGTCAACCAAAACAGGACAATGTTTATATCAATTAGAAGGTAAATTAAAAGAAATAAATAAATAAATTGATAATAATAATCCTATAATATAATATAATATAACACAATATAATATAATATAATATAATATAATATAATATAATAAATAAATAAATAAAAAGATAGGAATAAATGAAATATAATATATATATTAAATATATATAATTTTACATTTTATACTAATTTAATTATTTTTTTATTTTTTTTTATAAATATTCATATATTTAATTATTTATTATAATATTATTTATTATAATATCATTTATTATTTTATTATTTATTATAATATTATTTATTATAATATTATTTATTATAATATTATTTATTATAATATTATTTATTATAATATTATTTATTATAATATTATTTATTTTAATATAAATTATTATTTTATTTTATTTTATTTTATTTTATTTTATTTTATTCTATTTTATTATATTCTCTTCTTCTTTATTACTTTTCTTTATATTCTATTTATAATATATATAAAAGGACATTCCTCTTTGGTAGGTTTATTAGAAATTTCACCAAATTATATTGTTTCTGCTGCTGCAGATAATACCCTCCGTATATGGTCACCTTCTACAGGAAGATTTATATCCGCCTTATATGGACATACTGCAGCAATTACATGTTTCCATCATGATGCAAGATTAAATCGTATTGTTTCAGGTAGTGAAGGTGCAATTAAATTATGGGAATTATGTTCAGATGAACATAAAAATAAAATTCATGGACCTTCTGAACTTTCAGAAGTTGGTGGTGTTAGTTCTAAAACGAATTATGGTACCTATAAACGTGATTTAGTTACTGGTATACAATGTGTATGGAAAATTGAAATTGATGAACGTCGATTAGTTTGTGCTTTTCAACGAGGTACTGGAACCAATGCTAAAACATGGTTTGAAGTTTTAGATTATGGTGAAGGATTACAAACTTTAGAAGAAGATTTTGTTCAAAATCATTTAGGTTGTCATTATTCTACTTCACATCCTTCTATTTTACCATCTTCTTCATCTACATCAGCATCAACTTCAGCATCAACTTCAGCATCACCACCTCCAGCACCAATACAATCTTCTACTTCTTTTAGTCCTTCTACTTCTTCAAATGTCATTAATATAACTAATAATAATAGTAATAATAATAGTAATAATAATCAAAATCATCAAAATCATCAAAATCATCAAAATCATCAAAATCATCAAAATCATCAAGATAATATGATAGTTATACCTTCAACTTCAGTTTCTTCTAATTCTGGTATAACTAATAGTAATTCAATCTCCTCAATTTCCAATTCATCTACAGTTTTGCCTCCACCACCAATTAATAAAGAAATAGAAATGAAAGATAAAGGAGAAGATGAAGATGAAAATGAAAATGAAGGCATAGGAGAAACAAGAGATGGAAAAGAAATAGATAAAGGAAATTCTTCAAATGATATAAATCAAGAACAAAATCATCAAAGTATAAATGAAAATGAAAATCAAGATCAAAATGAAAATAATGATCAAGAAATCAAAGAAGAAAGACAATGATCAATATGGAAAGAAATTAAAAAAAAAATCAATTGATATTAAATGATGAATCAAGAAATTTTAATGATTTCCTATCATCATTATTACTTATTTATAAAAAAAAAAAAATTAAAATAAAAATAAAAAGGTAAATAATAATAATAATAATAATAATAATAATAATAGTAATAGTAATAAAAGACGAAAAAAAAAATATTGAAAGATAAATAAAAATAATTATAATATTAAAATAATAAAAAAAAAAAAAAAAGTTATAATCTTTTTTTTTTTTTTATTTATTTATTTCATTTTATTTTATCTTATTTTATTTTATTATATAATATTTCATTTTTTTTAATATATGCATATACATATATATATATATATATTTTTCATTTTCTCATAAAATAAAACATTTATAGTAATTAATTAGCATTATAATTAATTATATTATTTATATATAATTTGTATTATTACAAACATTAATATAATTTAATTATCAATTTGAAAAAAAAAAAAAAAAAAAATTAAATATAGTAAATATAATATTATTATATAAATAATATATAGATATATAAATATTAATATGTTTATCTTTTTTTATTTTTTTTTTTCTGCATAATTTTAATTAATTTATATGTTAAGAAATATTCATTTAACGTAAATTGTAATCTTTTTTTTTTTATTTTTTTTTTCTCTTAAAAATCACAATCTTTTTTTTTATATATTATTTATAGATATATAAATAATATTATGTATAAATAATATTATGCTTAAAAAAAAAAAAAAAAAAAAAATACTTTTGTAAAATAAATAATAAAAATAACAAAAAAAAAAAAAAAAAAAAAAAAAAAAAGTAATAATAATTTTAATATTAAATTTAAAAATAATCTTAATTTTTTGTTTATTCTCTTTTTTTCATTGTTTTTTTTTTTTTTTTGTAATATTTTTTTTTAATAACTAACTCTATATTTTACTATTCTTTTTTTTTTTTTTTTTTTTCTTTCTTTCTTTCTTTCTTTCTTTCTTTTCTTTCTTTCTTTATTTATTTAATATATATTATAAATAAATAAATAAGTAAAAAAAAATAAAATAAAAATAATAAATAAATAATAAAATCATTAATTATATATTATTTAATTTATCATAAAAAATGAATTAATAATAAATAAATTATAAATTAAATATCATTTCTATATTAACAATTTATAAATAATTTATAAATTATTATTTTAAATATTTTTTTTATTTTTTTAAATAGTAAGTTGTTTGGGATATAATTATAAATATGTTTATATTTATATATATTTTTATATCCTAAATATAAAGATATATCATATTTATTTTTTATTTTAAGTTTATATAAAAGAAATATAAAATTTTTTTAAAAAAAATATTAATATAAAATAAATCAATCATTATTTATTATAGTATTAATATTATTATTATATTGAAGGAATAATAAATAATTAATAATAGATAATGATAGTTTTTGTTAATAAGAAATAAATATATAAAAATAAAAAATAATAAAAAACAAGAAATTGAATAAATACTTTTCATATAAGGTGGTACAATAAAAATAGAAATAAAATCATTTTATTTATTTTTTTTTATTTAATAAAATTAAAGTGGTACAACAAAAATAATTTATTTTATTTATTTATTTATTTATTTATTTATTTATTTATTTATTTATTTTTATATTTATTTATTTATTTATTTATTAATATTTATTTATTTATTTATTTATATTTATTTATTTATTTATTTATTAATATTTATTTACTTATTTATTTATATTTATTTATTTTCATTAAATAAAATTTAAAAATCATCATTAAATAGTAAATTAATTATTATTAATTTAATATATAAAAAATCAAATTATATTGTAAAAAAAGATAGTTGTGTAACTAAGTGATAGTTTTAAAAAAAAAAAAAATTAATTATTAAAATTTTTGATTTGATACTTAACAGTTAACAGTTAAAAAATATAATAAATAAAACAAAAAAAAGAAAATATTAAATTTCTCCCCAGAAATTGTTGTAATTATTTAAAAAAAAAAAAAAAAAACTATAAAATTAAAATTAAAATTAAACAAATAGAATAAATGAAATAAATAAATGAAATAAATAAATTAATAATATAAAAATAAAAAAATAAAATAAATTAATATAATAAAAATAAAGAAAGATAAATAAATTAATAAAATAAAGATAAATATAAAATATAAAATGTTTTTTTTTTTCTTTTTAATAATCTTTATAATAAAATAAAAAAAATTTATAATATTATTTTATTAATTAATATTATTTATTTAGTTTATTAAATGATAATTCATTTTATAGCCTTATCAAACAATATTTATTAGCCAAATTTTTTTTTTCATTGTGATTTTAATTATAAGTAATAGTCATTCTCTGTATATTAATTTATATTGATAATATATAAGTTTTTACGTATTTTATTGTTTAATTTAATAAAAAAAAAATCTTTGCCATAACTTTTTTTATTTTATCATAAATTCTATATTTCTCCCCAATTTATAAAATTTATAAATAAAATACACAAAAACAAAAAATAAAAACTTTAATTAATTTCATAAACCAATAAAATTTAATGTGGCTTTATAATTATTTAAAGATTATTATTGTTAATATTTAATATTTAAAAATCAATATAATTATGTTATTTATGGCTTTTTATAATTACACATAATTGTTTCAATTTTTAATAATGAATAAAGATAAATAAAAATTTATTGTCTGAATTTTTAAAATTAACTTTATTTATTATTAGTCATTTCTACTTATTTTTTTTTTTTTTTTGTTATTATTAAATATGCTTTATAATTTTAATTATCAAAATGAAAATAGAAAAGTAAAGTAATAAATAATATACACTTACTACTTTTTTCATAATATTTCATATCTATATTTATGTAATTAATAGGATGATTAAATAAAAAAAAAGTAATATTTAGTTTCTTTTTTTTGTTTTCCAAGTATGTCTGAACTATAATTTAAATAATCCACATATTAAAATTATTATTAATTGAAATGATTTTTAATATGGTTCATATAAATAAAATAATTTGGTCAATAATAATTATTAAATTATTACTTAATTATTCTTATATTATTTATTATCAGAATAATTCATCATCTTAAATATTATTGGTGAATAAATTAAATATTATTATTTTCTAATATATTAAGTTATTACCTTTAATATTAATAATATATATATACAAGCATAATGTTTACCATTAATAATTACTAAATCCTAACTATAAAAACAATAAATAATTATCAATATTTATTATTTCTATTTAATACTTTTGAATAATAAAAAAAAGCAATATTTAAAAAGATAAAAAGCAATATTTAAAAAGATATATATATAATAAATTGATAAATGGGTTATAATAGTAATAAAAAATATATATATATATATATATATATATTTTATTATTTATACAGTTTTAAAAAACGGCAGTTGCATTTATTTTTTTTTTTTTTTTTTTTTTTTTTTTGGTATTGGCGAAAAATAAAAATTAATTCAATTAATTGTTAATATATATTATAATATATTATATTATAAATCCATTATTAAAAAATATATATTAATATACAATATAATATTAATATATATTTTTTAATAATGGATTTAAATTAATATTTATTTTATTTTATTTATTTTTTTTTTTTCATCTTTTTTCAATTTTTTAAAATTTTTAAAATTTTTTCATAAATCATTTTATATTTATTATCCTTAATAATATAATATATTAAAATATTATATTATTAATTATATCCATCATATATTGTATTTAAATGAATAAACATATCAATACATACTGTTTTATATATACAATTTGTAATACATTAATCCTCTTAATCAACTAGAATAACATATTATATAAAAAAAAATAAGTTAATATTTTTTTTTTTGAAATGTTACATGATTACATTATAAAATGTACAATTATAATATAAAAATTACAATTAAAATTATTAAAAAAAAAAAAAAAAGTAAAAAAGAAAAAGAAAAAAGTAAAAAAGAAAAAAGAAAAAAGAATTCTATAACAAGAAATAATAAACAAAATAATGAAACAAAAAATTGTAAAAAAAAAAAATAATAATTTAATATAATAAGTTATTAAATAATAAATAATTATTATAATTAATAAAACATTATTTAAATTAAAATTTTTATATATTAAATTATTAAAAAAAAAAAAAAAAAAAAAAAAGAAAAGTGAAATAATTACATATTTAATATTTTGTTTTAATTTAAAATCAATTATATATTAAGATTAGGATATGATATAATTATAACTAATCATACTTAATAAAGGAATAAATAGCAAATAATATGAACGATTATATAATAATGATTAATAATATATAATATGTAATATTTCATAAAATTATTAATGATGATTAAATATTTATACCATGGAAAAAATACTATTTTTAAGAAATGTTTATTTATATGAATAATTAAAAATAAAAATTGGATATATATCAAATATTTAACCATAACATTTAATTTAAAAAACTTTAAAAAACTTTAAAAATATAATATGTTATAATAATAATAAATTGCTTTGTTATTTAATAGTAAAATAAAAAATTTACATGTTAAATTGTAATTTTCTTTAAATAAAAAAGTATTTCTTTTTTATAATATACATTTTTCTTATTCTGTTTTATTATTATTATTTTATTATTATTATTATTATTTATTCTATTGTATTATACTTTTAATCATGCGAAATCTATCGTATTTAATATTACAAAATCATATTAAATTATCAAATTATAATAATAAAACAAAACAGATATTTAAAAAAAGGGTAAATAAAATTGAAAAAAAAAAAAAAAAAGAACATTGTATGCTCAAAATAATAATTATTTATTAATATTAAAAAGAAATATATTTAAAAAACTGTTTCTATTATTATTATTATTATTATTATTATTATTATTATTATTATTATTATTATTATTATTATTATTATTATATTTAAGATATTCAGTATTTATATGAAACTTTATTAATACTCTATTTTAATACTCTATTTAATACTCTATATCAATAATTAAAAAAGTAGAAAATAATTTTTTTCTACTATTATATTGTAATTGCTTACTATCTGTTATTTTTATGAATTTCTTTTTATATAATAATTAATATTTTTATAAAGTATAAAAATAAATAAAAAAAAAATTTTTTTTTTAACCATGCATTCTAAATTAAACTTTAAAAGTAATAAAACAATAGTAATAATATTTTAAAAAAGAAAAAAAAAAGATGATGACAAGTAATTTTTAGTTTTTTTACCCTTTAGAATAAATAAATAAATAAATATATATATAATAAAAATAGATTTTTGTTTTGTTATATTATTTAATTATTTTTATAATTAATAATAATAATAATAATAATAAAAACTATAATAATTTTATTTATCAAAATAATCATAGCCTATTCCATTGCATAAATTTATTGATATGAAAAATGATGATAAAATTGTATATATTTATATATATATAAAGAAATCAACTTTATTTATATTAAATGATTATAATAATACAAAATATATAGTTTTAAAAAACAAAAAAAAAACTAAAAAAAATTATAATAATAATAATAATCATAATATCAAATTGGAAAATTTTATTAGATTTAATATTAATAATTAAAATCTTATTTTTTTCTTAAATAGGTCATTTTTATATCTATTAATTAAAAAAAAAAAAAAAAAACAATATTTTCAATTTTAATACTAATATAATAAATATAATATGTTATTATACTATGAAAATAGTGTGTTATTTATTATTTAAGATAATTTATTATTATTCATAATGAGATGCTTAGGTTAATTATAAATTATAATTTAATTATTTATCAAATGTAGATACATATATGGTTAATTAAAATAATAATTTTTTACTGTTATATAAAACATAAATAAAATATAAAAATTGTATATAATTTATGATATGTATAAAAATAAATAAATAAATAAATAAATAAATAAATAAATAAATAAATAAATAAATTGTTAATTACTCTTTGAGTGTACATGTAACTTTTAAATTTTTTTATTAAAAATTATTCCTATATTATTTATTTTATATACACTCTTAATAAATAAATATCTTCCAATTTTCATTTATTAAATATTCATCATTTTATTTATGATTAATATATTTTATATTATAATTATTTATTTCTTTTCTTTTTCCTTATGATATTATTGTTATTGTTATTTTATTTGGAATTTTTATTCTACTTAATTTTATCTATTTTTTTTTTTTTTATTGCTAGTCATCACGTCACTTTTATTTGAAAGTTATTAATTAACAAGAAAAAAGATATTTTTTTTTCTTGTATTTATGACATAAATATATTACAAATATATTAAATAAATATATTTACTATAAATTTAATAAATATATATTATATATGACTATTATATTAATATATAATATATGAATTTTAATTATATATAAATAAATACATTTGTATACAAAATATTATGTAAAAATATGTAATTAATATATATCATAAATATATTATAAATACACTTATAATATATAATATTTATAATATTATTTATAAAAATTATATATTAATATGTATTGGTATATATATATAATTATATATATAATATATTATAAATTATGAATAATTTACAATTTTATTTTTTTTTTAAATTTAAACTTTTTAAAATAAATAAAACCGAAAATACAGTGTATTGTAATATATATCATATATATAATAATATAAACAAAAATTACATTAATATTTATAAAATTGAAGTTTCAAATAAAAAGTTGATATAAAATTAATAACTAATTACATGATTAATATATTATATTATACTAATTAATGTAATATAATATGTTATAATTCATATATAATTAATAATCTTTAGATAAAATTGAATTTATTTTGTTTTAATTACATGTATTTTTTAAAAAATCATTAAGAATATAAAATAAAAAAAAAAAAAAATTTTTAGTATATATAAATATAGAAAAAGAATTACTTATAATTTTTTTTTAATTTTTTTTTCTTTTTTTTAAAAAATTAAAACGTTCTTTTTTTTTTTTTAAAAAAAAAAAAAAAAAAAAAACAAATAAATAAATATATATATATAAAGTAAGTTTTTATTTATTGTATGAAATGTGAATTAAAATAAGTAGTAATAAAGTATAAATGTTAAATGAATTTAAAATTTTATAAAGATATTATATTCAAATATTGAAGTCTTTAGAAAGCATTGAATACATTTTCTTCATTAATATATATATTTGTATATATAAAATAAATTTTAAATTATGAATGTAAAGTTATATGAAATTGATTCACAATATTTATTATTGAAATGGATAGTGATATTGATAATAATATTAATATCTACTAACATTTAATGAAATCACATTTAATTTTTCTTATTATTAAAATTAAAACAAAATAATTATATATTAGTTTTAAAATTTCAATAATACTTAATATAATATTATTAATATTGAAGATAAAAAATTTTAATTTTAAATTATAAATTTATATATATTTTATAGAAATACTAATTTTTATTACTTTTTTTTTTTTACAATAAATATATAAATATATTTTCAATATAATCCTATATATTCCTATATATATACTATCAAATACTTAAAAATATATATTGAATAATAATAATAATAATAATAAAAATAATAATAATGACATAGTAATTATAAAAAATGATAATTCCAAAAGTTAATATAAAAGGTATTTTATCCTCAGATACTTCTAGTAATGAAAAAACTAAAGATGTGAGTATAAAAGAAAATGAAAAAGAAAAAAGTGCATCACCAGTTGATTGTTCAGCTGAAGAATGTTTAAATGAATTATGGGTAGAACTTATTTCTTGTCTTTTTGATGAGAATCCAAAAACAACATTGAAGGATTTAATGTCAAAAAAATATAGTAATCAATCATATATAGAAAGAAGTTCAACAGAAGATTCTAAAAGAAAAAGTAATAGTGATGCTTCACGTTTACTTAGTAGTAATGAAAGTGATAGTGCAAATACTTCAGGAAGTACTAAAAGAAATTTATTTAAAAAAGGCAATCATAGTCGTGCAAATAGTTCTAATAGTATTACTAGAAAACCATCAAAGAATTTGACAAATGAACCTGAAAACTTTACTTCAGAGGAGGCTGCATTATTTGAATGTTCTGAAATTGAAGATACAAATTCTGTTATTAATTTAGATTCAAAAGAGTTTAAACAAAAATTATGGGAATGTTTGTTTTGGAGTGCAGGTATTGAAGGTGTAAATACTCTTCTTTTAAGATTTATTGTAGCTAGGTAAAAATACATAATATATATAAATTTAAATATAGAAAAAAAAAATACAATAATATATATAAATTTAAATATAGAAAAAAAAATACAATAATATATATAAATTTAAATATAGAAAAAAAAAAAAAAATACAATAATATATATAAATTTAAATATAGAAAAAAAAAATACAATAATATATATAAATTTAAATATAGAAAAAAAAAAAATACAATAATATATATAAATTTAAATATAAAAAAAAAAAAAAATACAATAATATATATAAATTTAAATATAGAAAAGAAAAAAAAAATACAACAATATATATAAATTTAAATATAGAAAAAAAAAAAAAAATACAATAATATATATAAATTTAAATATAGAAAAAAATTACACTTATATAAAATATAAATTATAAATACTAAAAGAATAACATAAAAATAATATAAAAGAAAAATAAAATACAAATATAAATATAATCATTATATAATGCCATAATATAATATCAGAAACATTTATTTAATATGATTCAATATAAAAATAAAATGTTAATAAAAATTAAAATAATGATGTATATGTCTTAAAGTATCTATATTAAGATATTATAAGATTTTATTATTATTATTTTTATAATAGTTTTTAAATTTAAAAAAAAAATATATATATATATATATTTTTAATATCATAGAATATCTAATATATATATTATTTTGTTCCATTATATTTATATTAAATATTATTAAATATATAATCTTAAAACTATTAGAAAGAAGAAAGTAACAGATGCATTGAAAATGTTATTAAATGCTTTAATTTTTAGAGTTACTTATGATATTGAAGGTTTATGTAAAAAGGGTGAAAGAATTATAGACCAAGAAGAATTTTCTTGTGGAAAAGTTTATTTCTATAAATATGATAAACAAGGAAGATTTATAACATATATTCATGTTAGTAAACATATTAAAGATGTTAGACCACAAATGGAAACTGAAAAAATGACTATACTTTCTATGGAAACTGTAAGATTAATTTTAAATAGGGATGCTCCAACAGCTTGTATGGTCTTTGATATGAATGGTTTCTCTATGCAAAATATGGTAAATTGAGAAAAAAGAATATTTTTATTATTTAAAAGTCATATAATATAAATATATTTTATTATTATTATTATTATTACAATATTTTTTAAAATTATACGAAAAAATTTTATAAAAAATTAATAGATATTAATATAAATATTTTTATTCATTCATTCATTTATTTTAATTAAATATATACACATACTTATGTATGTATATGTATTTCTTATTATACATTATATATATTATAAATGTATTTATTATTTTAAATATAAATAGGATTATGGATTTATACGTTTCTTATTAAATTGTTTCCAAAATTATTACCCAGAAATGTTAGGTGTTGCATTAATTGTTGGTGCCCCATGGATTTTCCACGGTTGTTGGAAAATTATTAAACAATTATTAGATCCAGTAGTAGCAAATAAAGTTCAATTCCTCAAGGATAAAAGTGAAATTAAAAATTATATAGATGAATCTGAAATACCTGAATGCTTAGGTGGTACAAATAGCTTTAATTATCAATATATACCTTATAAAGAAGAAGAAGATGTTCATTGTTCAGATGAAGAAATTGCAGCAGCTAAAAGAAATTGGGATATTGCTAAAAATAAGTATATTAAAGAAATTTATGAGCAATACAGTTCTCAACTTAATAATATAAAACTTGAAGATTTATTATTTAAAGTTGATGGAAAGATTGAATGTGATGATGTTAGTAATATTAATGAAGTCATACAACAAAATGAAATGAATTCACCATCTAATTGTTCAGCTCCATCATCAGCCAGTGGTAATGATAGTTTAGGTTTATCAATTATGAAGCAAACAGAAAAAGAACTTTATGATACATTTGTTGAATATGACAAACGTACAAGATCAAGAACTTATTATCATCGTGCTGGATTTACTCATTATTAATTAAAAAATAATTAAAAAAAAAAAAAAAAAAAAAAAAAAAAAAAAAAAAATTAAAATTAAAATAAAATATTATAGTAATAGTAATGATAATGATAATAAGAAATAATTCAAATTATTTTTTAAAAAAAAAAAAAAAAAAGGAAAAGGAGAAGTTATAAGGGAAAGAAATATTTTAATATAATAATAATAATAATAATAATAATAATAATAATAATAATATAATAATAATAATAATTATAATTATAATAATAATAGTAATAATTATAATAATAATAGTAATAATAATTAAGAATTACATAATTATTCTAATAATCAATAATTATTTATTGTTTCATTTAAAAAGTTATAATATAACTTTATAAAGTTTAAAAAAATTTTTTTATATTCATAATTAATAATATATTAATTATTAATCTTACATAAATATTCTATTTATTATTTAAAGTCATATAATATTTTATTTTTTTTTATTTTTTTTTTTTATTTTTTTAATTATTTATTTATCTATTTCTTTTTTTTTTTTTTTTTCATTTTATTTTTATAAAATTACCTTTTATATTATTTTAATATATTTTTAAGTATATATTAAAATAAAAAATGTAAATATTTTAATTAATAATAATATTTTCTTATAATTTTTTTTTTTTCTAAAAAAAAAAAAAATAACTAAAAAAAAATTATATAAATATTTAATAATTTTAATACTATAATAATAATTATAATAATTATAATAATAATAATAATAATAATAATAATAATAATAATAATAATAATAATAAAATTCCATAAATCTTAATTGCTGATAACTATCCTTTTATATAAAATTAAAAAATATTAATTAAAATGTAGAGTAATTAAAATTTAAAGTAAAAGAAAAAAATAAAAAAAAAAAAAAAAAAAAAAAAATAAAAATAAAAAAAAAAAAATAAAATAAAAAAATTAACGAATTAAAAAAAAAAATTTATAGAACAAAAAAATTATTTTTTATTGATTCATTCAATTGTGTTTTTGAAAAAAAAATTTTTTTTTTTTTTTTTTTTTTTCTTTTTATTTTCACTATTTGATTTACTTTTTTCAGCTATTTGTGCTATAGCTCAAATTCATTGTTTTGATAAGTGAAGAAAATCTTGTATTAAAGAGCTACTACTTACATTGAATATAAATATGAAACTATCAAAAGATATACAAGATCTTATTCTAACTTACCCCAACACCAACTTGAGTTCTGAATTATGAGAATACGTAGCGGTTTTCAATTTAATTACAAATTTTTGCTTAAAGGTAAATCAATACTTGAAAACTTTTCTACGTGCTACCCCTTGCTGAGGTAAAAACAAAAAAAAAAAAAAAAAAAAAAAAAAAAAAAAAATGCAAAGTTTTTCTCATTAGATTTATTTTCAATTTTTATTGAAAATAAATCTAATGAGAAAAACTTTCTTGGTGGAAGAGTTAATCATTATAACTTGGGGAAAGAGGAGTGGAACAGTCTTTGTAAGGCGCAACTTAAACCTAGCACCTTTTCGGATGTTCCACTTTTGGTACGTATATCCGCACTTTTACTTAGAATTATGCCTACTGTTAGTGGCCAGATCTGGTCATTATTCAATAGGTATCCCAACAATCTAACCAAGAGCGTCGAAGCTGACAATTCAGTAGGACAAGACAGTAGGTCACACGCATCTAATAATGATAATAACTTTCCAACTTGATTTAATTTAATAATATACACTATACCATATGAAGTAATTATAAATTATTACTATCTATTAAATAATAAATTATTATTCTTTATTAGATTAAGTTTTAATATGTACAATTACTTTATAACATGTACTTTTTAAATTAAATTTAAATAAAGTTTTCATTATTTTATTGCCAAAAAAAAAAAAAAAAAAAAAAAAAAATTTATTTTCAATTATAAAGCCTTTAAACAAGGTAGAAATACAATTTTTAACTTCGCTGATAATTTATTCCTTAAATTTGCCTTAACTATTGATGATAAATCACTAGAAATATTTATGGATTCGGACGAAGATTATGAAGATAAGATAATATAAATAGATTACTTGATGCATAACTCTTTCCTTTGATAGATGTTAGGCATTTGAAAAATACTAAATATTGATATGGAATGGTGACAATGACATAACATGAATTATTTTATTAAAGGTTCATCAACGTCTCTTGTTCCGGTTATTGTGGGGTTATTGTGAGGTTATTGTGGGCCTGTCACATCTTACTGTTATTATACCAATTGTAAATATATCCTTTCAGATTCTCCTCAACTGATATAATAACAATAAGAACACCCCAAGCAGCTTCAAGAACGTCAACGTTGAAAGGATAAGAAATAGAATTTATTATGATACAAATTCGAGTGGTATTTCATACGTTGAATGGGAAAGTTTAAATTTCTTTCCTTTTTATTTAATTTAATATTAAAAAATATTAAATTAATATCTGTAATAAATTTTATTATTTTCTTTTTTATCTTTTATTACTTATATTTATTTTTACATTTCATATAATGTATATTCTTTACTTTAATATAATCTATGCGTATGTTTAGTTTAAAATTAAATTATTATTTTAAATATAAGATTAATCCTAGTCAAAAAATCAAAAATACTTTCACTATTTGTTTGAATAATATTTTTATAATAAAGTAAATAACAACTTGAACGATAAATATGAAAGTAATAAATAAATAAACGTTGAAAATTCATGTATTTCGTTTAAAGAAATAAAGAAAAGATGTTCGATCATATAAATAATTAATTTATAACAAACAAAAACAATAAAAACAAAAACAATAAAAATAAAAACTAAGAAAAAAAAAAAAAAAAAAACTAAAAATTAGAAAAAAAATCAAATTATTTATTATTCTACTTTATAATATTTTTTTTATAGACTTATTATATATTATTACATGAATATATTGGAATTATATTCCATACCTTACCATTTCGACGTCGATGTCTTTAGTATATTCATATGTCTTACATTTGTACTTAAACCCTAATACTTTCTTAATAATGAATCTAGTCTACAAATCCCACATACAAATAATGGTTACCAAGGAAACCCCACATTATTAAGATTTAATTCTACACAATATACTAATATTATTTTATGAGGATTGAGTAACTCTCTCAAAAACTTAACCTGAAGTAACTATCTTGATAAAGTGTATAAACTACTGTACTTGGGGTAGTATCGAACCAGTATTTTATAGTATTTTTCAATTCTTATTTTTATTTTTGTATTCATTTAGTTATTTTTTTTTTTTTATATATATTTATAGTTTATCATAAAAAAGTAATTTACTTAAAAAAAAAATGATAATATTAATAACTCTTAAAAAAATTATAATTAGAATATAATTTATGAGTTCTAAATATATTTAAAACTCACAAATTTAATTTTTTGAAAAATTATAAATCAACTAAAAAATTTATCATATAATACAATTTGTTTTTAAGTCTAATGTCTAATGTACATAGAGAAAAAATCTTTAGAATACAAAATTCAAAGAAATAATATCAATATAAGATATAATTTATAGTTTATCTAAGTATTATCTCTTACAAATTTAATTAATAATAACATAATGTGATATAATGTGATTAACATATTTATTTTTCATGATTAATAAATTCAAATATTAAAGTCTTATTAAGTTGTTGGAAATGTCATACCTGTAACAATTTTTAATTATAATATTAAAAAGTAAATGAAAATGTTGATGTTGGTAATAAAACTTTTTAATTATTATAATTTTGTGTAACCTTACCACATTATTTTATATTAAAAAAAAAAAAAAAAAGAAATTTTTTTTTATTTGTTTATTTATTATTGCTTAATTATATATGAATATTATTTATAAATATTTTTTTTTAAGTTTCTTATATATTTATATTAAAATATAGATTTTGGATTTTGAATTTTGAATTTTGAATTTAATTTTTAAATTTCGATTTTGAATTTTTATTTTTATTTTATTTTTTTTTTAACATTTATTTTCATTTTAATAACTATTGATAATATTATATAATATTTATATTATATATTAATATCTTTATTTTTCTTTTTTTTTTTTTATTAATTTATTTAAATATATGTAATTTATATTTTTATTAATATTAATATTTATATTTATATTCATTGAAAATATATTAAAATCAATTTATAAAGAAATATATATATAATAAAAATAAAATAATCATAATTTCAATTATTAGTAATAATAATATTAATACTAATAATAAAACATTTAAAATAACTGTTAATATTTAATACAAGTTTTTATTTTTTTTTAATATATTCCATACTCATAATAAATTAAATTTTATTATTATATATATATAAAATTTTGATTTTTGAAATCTACATTTTTGTAAATAATTTACACATTTATTTTTAATATATATATTCAAATAAAAACAATATAATAATACAAATAAAAATAAAATACATACATCATATATATATTTTCTTTTTTTCTTTATTTCTTTCTTTCTTTCTTTTTAATCATTAAATGAATTTTCCATGACTTCACCACAATTGCTAAGTCGTATGAAAAGAGAAATTCAAATGCTTGAGGAAGAACCACCTCATGGCATTTACTGTTGGCCTTCTGAGACGAATATGAGACATTTACATGCTCGTAAGTAAAAATATATATATTTATAATTATAAGAATAAAGATTATAAATCAAAAAAAAAAAAAAAAAAAAAAAAAAAAAATTAAATTTATAACAAAATAATATAATATAGTAATTGAAACAAAGTAAAACAATTAATTTTAAAGATTTGAAAAATTTAAATATTAACATTATATTAATATACAAAAAAAAAAAATATTTATTATATATTACTTATCATTCAATATATAGAAATTAGAGGTTATGAAAAAACTCCATATGAAAATGGAATATTTAAACTTGATATTCATATACCAGATAGGTATTTAACTTTACTTAATAAATTAATTTTATATTTAAATATAATTAAAAAGGATTTAATCATTTTTTAATATATTTATTTTAAAAATATATATATAATGATAATAAAAAATATAATTTTGTACAATTCAATTTTATATTATATATAAATATTTTAAAGATACCCATTTGAACCCCCTCATGTTCAATTCAAAACACCAATTTATCATCCAAATGTTGATAATGATGGAAGAATATGTTTAGATATATTAAAATTACCTCCAAAAGTAATATTTTTTTTTTTTGTTTTTATTGATTTAAATATTTAAGATATTAAATTATAATAATAATAATAATAATAATAATAATAAATATTTATTTTATTATATATATATATATCTTTAGGGTTCGTGGAAACCATCTTTAAACATTTCAACTGTATTAACTTCTATATCTGTATTAATGCAAGATCCAAATCCTGATGATCCATTACTTACTGAAATTGTTAGTTTTATATATATGTACATTATATTATATTTTATTTATTTATTTTTTTATGTTCTAATATTATATTTTTTTTCTTTTACTTTTGTATTTGTATTTTATTTTATTATTTTTTTTATAAAATTTTTCATATTATAATTATATATATATATATATATTTATATGAATTTTTTAGGCTTCTGAATATAAAAGTAATTATCCACTATTTGTTATAAAAGCAAAAGATTATACAAAAAAATATGCTATAAATAAAATTGATTATGATATAGATAAAGTAATTATATATTTTTATAATATTTATTATAGTCATTTAAAAAAAAATTTTTTTTTAAACTAATGATATTTCTTTTTATATATCTGTGTATAAAAAAAAAGGAAGAAGAAGAAGAATCAAGTCATGCTACGGAAAATGAAACTCTTGATGATTTAAGTTCAAAGGATGACCTTTCAATATTTAATCCAATTTTAATGTCTAATAATAAAATGATATCAAATCATTCTATATCAAAGAAAAAATTAAGTCATTCTAAAAAATCAAAAATAAATAATACAACACCTGTGAAAGTAATAACCGTAGAGGAAACAGTAACAGAAGAAAACTATAAAAAGAATAGTATTATGCTTAAGGAAAAATTAAATAAGAATAAAAATAAAAAAGAAATTGCCATGAACATGAAGAATTCTTCTTCTTCATCAGATACTGTCATATCTTCTACAAATTCTAGTGTCCATTCAAATTCAAGTTCAGATTCAAGTTCAAGATCAAAATCAAAATCAAAGTTAAAATCTAAAGCTAAATCAAAGTCAAAAAATGTTGATGAAGTTACTGTTAATATTCAATCAAATAAATCGAAAAAAAAGGATATAACATCAATAATAATAGATGATAATGATAGTGATTTAGATCTTAATTTTGGTGATAATAATAATGAAAAAAATGAAGATAATAATAATAATGTTAATGCTATTAATGATATAAGAATAAATCATGGAAATGACAATATTGGTGATATTAATAATGAGATTGATAATAAAAATGAAAATGGAAATAAAAATGAAATTAAAAATAAAAATGAAAATAAAAATGAAAATGAAATTGAAAATGAAATTGAAAGTGATAATGATAGGGAAAGTGTTAATGAAAGCGATGAAGATAAGGATAATAATAATTTTTCTAAACCCTCATCCAATAAATCTAAATTTTTTCTATCCAAAAGGAAGAAAACCATTCAAAAAAAGAAGAAGAAAAGAAACTTAATGGAAGTAATAGATTTAGATGATTCCATGGATGACAGTAATTTTGATGAAATAAGAATTTCAAGTAGTGATGATGATTTAATTATTAATAACAATAATGATAATGATAATGATATTGATATTGATATTAATAATGATATTACTGATAGTGATAATGATAATAAGTATAATAAAAATATTGAAAACAAAAAAGATGATAATGAAAATAAAGATAAAATATCTAAAAAAGTTAATAATATTAATAATTTTAATATTCTTACAGAAAAATCATCATTTGTTAATCTGAATAAATATAAAAAGAAATTAAATTTGAAAAAACTTTCAAGAAATACTTTTGATTCTAATTCTAACTCTAATTTTGTTATTGAAATAAAAGAAAAATCAATTCATGAAGATAAAATTTCTTCTTCACCAATAAAACCTTTTACTCTTAAAAGAAAATATTTATCAGAAGACGAACATCAAACAAGTGAAGAAGAAATAATTATACCTTTAACATCACCACCAAAAATTCATTCTGTATCTAGTACACCAAAAAAGAAAAAATATAAGAACGATAATTATAATAATAATAATAATAATGATAATAATGATAATGATAATGATAATGATAATGATAATGATAATGAAAATAATAATTTATTATTTGATAATATAAATATAAATACAAAATCTCCTTTAAAAAATACTTCTAAAGAAAAATTTTCATTAAGTGGTTTAAG
Organism: Anaeromyces robustus; assembly: GCA_002104895.1. NCBI lineage: Eukaryota > Fungi > Neocallimastigomycota > Neocallimastigomycetes > Neocallimastigales > Neocallimastigaceae > Anaeromyces > Anaeromyces robustus. Next base: position 158,994 of record MCFG01000013.1, on the reverse strand, counting down.
TTCGTTATATCAAGATTTTAATTTGAATAAACCAAAAACCAAATCAAAATTTAATTTATCTACAAAAAAGAAAAGAAAAAATTAATACTAATACTAATACTAATAAATAAATAAAAATTAGTTAATTAGTTTATTATTTATTATTATTATTAGTAATATTAGTATTAATATCAAAAAAAATATATATTTTTTTATACATTTATATCAATTAATCCAATATTTATTCATTTAATATTATCTTTTTTTATATTTTATTTTGTTTCTAGTTGAAATTTTTACAATTAGTAAAAAATAAAAAATATTAAATAAAAAAATAATATTATGAAAAAAAAAAATAATTATTTTTTTGAAATATCGCTTGATAATAATATATTTAAAAATATTAACTCTATATAGAATATATAAAATATATGTTTTTAATATAATTTTTTTTTTATAAAAATATATACTATTTTTATTTAATTTTTTTTTTTTTTTTTTATTTTTTTATAATTTTTTTATTTTTTTTTTTTAATCTTTATTAATAATTAATTAAAGTCTTAAAAACTTGTTTTCCAATAAAAAATGAGGAAATAATTTTTTTATTTATTTAAATTATTATATATTTATTTATTATTAATAATTTTTTAAATAACTAGAAAAAGAATTTTTTTTTTGTGGTTGATATAACAAATATTAATTTTATTTTTTTTTTATAGAAAAATTAAATGTAAGTCAAATATAATTAAATTATATATAATAAATGATTTTCTTTTTTAGATTTAATTAAATATAATTATAATAAAAATAAAATAAACATAACAATTCTGAAAAAATAAATAATAATTGTTTAATTAAATTAATTGAATTAAATATAATTTATATATAATAAAGATCAACAATTTCTGGAAAAAAGAAAAAAAAAAATTGAATTCTTTTCATTAATTTTAATATTATTTTATATTTTTCAAATTATTTATTAATATTTTTATATTGGAAACAAAAGTAAATAAAATGTCTATAAATCTTGAATCAAATCCTCGTGGTATTCCAAAAGCCCCATTTGTCGTAAGTTTTTCATTTTTAAAATTTTATAAAATATATTTATATTAAATGAATGAAACATTTTAGATATATAAATATAAATTATTTATAATAATATAGTTTTAGAAATTAATTGAAATAAAATCAATCACTTATTTATAATTAATTTTATATATTCTATTTAAATAAATATTATAATTTATATATATAAAAAAATTACTAACATTAAAATATTTCATGTTTTAATTTTAATATATATAAATTACACATCTATTTCGATTCAACATTTTAATTTTAATGAAATTTATAAAATGATTATTGTTACATTAGGATAAAGTTGAAGAATTTATTGATGAAAATGCAGAAACCACTTTAAGAAAATTCACTGAAATGATAAGGCATGTTTAAAAAATATATATATATTCTATAAAAAAAATGAATTTAACAATAATTGAATTTTTTTTTAAATCAATCAAAAAAAATTTTTTTTTAATCAATAATGAATGAATCATTAAATAATATACGTATATATATAAATAAATTTATTTACTAAAATAATTTTAAAATAATAAACAAGCTATAAATGATAATCATAAAATTTAATACGATTCATAAAAAAAAATAGTTTTTATTCGAAAAAAAATATTCATATCTATTTGACAATTAAAAATTATATATATAATAATAAATATAATAATAATAATTAAAACGATAAATGTCATAATTTGATTTTTTTTTCAAGAAAATAAATGATATATAATATTAATTTTGAGTCATTATAAAAGAAACAATAATATTTAATTATATTTTATTATTACGTTAATTGTTTAATCAATTTAATAAAATATTTTTAATTATGAACATATTTTATTCAATAATATTAATCTATTTATTCTTTCAAAACTTAATATTTATATATATATATTACAATAGTAAATACAAATTTATGGAATCTTCTCATTTACAAAGAAAAAAAATTTTAGAAGGAAAAATTCCAGATTTAAGAAAAACTTTAGATATGGTTTTATATTTAATTTCAAAACAAGTAAATATATACAAATATAAATATAAATAAAATTTTATTTTTCAACTATTATTTATATAATTTTTATTTAATTATAAAAATTATTATTCTTATATATAATTAAAAATTAAAAATGACAATAAATTTTGTAATTTTTTGTTATCATCACTGAATTACTTTTTTATTATCTATATTTTTCATATTATTATTTTTAAATAAATAAATAATAATAATAATAATAAAAAGGATTCAGATGAAGATATTGTTACTAATTACGAACTTAATGATACTCTTTACGCTACTGCTAAAATTAAGCCAACTAAAACTGTTTATTTATGGTTAGGTGTATGTATTAAATATAGTTAATTTATATGTATTATTATTGATAGAATATGATAAAAAAAATTTTTTTTTTGATACATATTATTTAATAATATTTTTAATCAAATTTTCATTATTAATATTCTTATTTATTTATCTTTATTTATTTATGTTTTATTTAAATATCATTGATTATATATATGTTTATTACTATTTATTAAAAGGTTAATGTTATGTTAGAATATACTACTGAAGAAGCAAAAGCTCTTTTAGAAGAAAAATTAAGCACTGCTGAAAAGAGTTTAAATAATATTAAAGAAGATTTAGAATTTTTAAGAAATCAAATTACTACTATGGAAGTCAGTATCCTTTTTTTTAATATAATAAATCTAAATTTATATACGTTTATATTCTATTTTAAATAACAAATTTGGTAAGAAATTCAATTCATTTGAGTATACAAATAAGCAAATAAGTATAGTTATCTACCCTTAATCTTTTTTATTATTATTGTTGTTTTTCACATTATTATAATAATGAATAATTAATTCATGAATAATAGATATAGCAAGAGTTTACAATTGGGATGTCAAACAACGTCGTTTAAAGAAAAAGGAATCTTCTGTTTAAAAAAAATTTTTCAGTGATTTAAAATTGATTATTTATAATAAATTAATTTACTTGCCAAATAATTTAATATTTTATTACTAAAATACAATAAAAAAAATTAATAATAATATAATAATAATAATAATAATAATCAAAAACAGAAAAAAAATAAAAAAAAAAAAATTAAATATATATAGGATAATAAAACAATCGATAAAAATAAATATATTATTATAAGTAATTAAATAATTCTTTTATAATACAACAACAAAAAAAAAAAAAAGATATATTAGAAAAATTTATAAATGAATTATTTGATATATTTATATAAAAATTTGAAAATAAACTAAAATAAAAAATAAAATAAAATAAAATAAAATAAAATGAACTATAAAATATCATTTATCAACAACAACAATAACAATAACAATAACAACAATATAATAATATTATTATTATAAGGAAATCTTAAATCAAAAGTTAAGAATAAAATTGTATATATATAATCAAATAAAAAATAATATAATATATATATATATTTTATTATTACTTCATTTTGCAAATAAATATAATAAATAAAAAAAAATTAATTAAATTAATAAATATTTCTTATCTTTTTTTTTATTTTTTACGGTGTAATATTATATAAATGCATATTCTATTATTTATTTGCATCTTTACATATATATTTAAAAAATCAATACTTTGGAAATTAGTATAAAATTTTTGAAAATTAAATTAAAGCAAAACAGAAATAATAATAAAATAATTTTAAATAATAAGAAATAATGTATAAAATATTTTTAATAGTATGTATTGTATGTATTGTAAATATTTATAATAAATGAAAGATATATTTATATTTATAATTATATTATTATTATAATCTAATTATTTAAACTTTTAAAATAAAATATATACATTAGAAAAGTACATAAAAAAAATAAAAAAAATAAAAAAAAAAAAAGCATAAATTATTATTAAAAAATATAAATCTTAACTTTTGGAGATTTTTTTAATAAATATTTGATTGGATAAATAAAAAAAACTATATATTTTTTTTTTAATGATTTCTATTTCTTTCTCATTTTTTGATTTAAAATTATTTTAAACATTAATTTTTAATTTCAATTACATTATATATATGTTTATTATAATAAATAATATTATTAAAATTTAAATATATATATACATATAAAATGATTTACTTATTAATCATTTTATATAATATGTATTACTAGTTAATATTTATCTTTAAAAAATAATATTAATAAATAAAAATATTATAAAAATAATAAAAACTTAATAATTAAAAAAAATAAGTGGTACAAAAAATCAATTAAATATAATAATTTAAGGGATAATATATTGATTTTTATATAAATCATAAATCATATATATAATAATAATAAACTCTATATGAAATACAATTTTATAATTTTTTATATTAATTTTATGTACTATATTTAAATTTTAATTTATGTAATATATAATGTATTTTTACTATTTCTTTACAGTAAATTCATTTTTTTTTTTTAAAGAATATTAATTATTAATTAAAGTTTATAGAATAGTTCAAAAATTGATTATACCATAAAAACTGTATATAACTTTAATATATAAAAATTAAACAAATTAGAATAATTAACAAAAAAGGAAATTAATAAAAGAAAATTGTACTCACTTAATATAAAAAAAGTTTATTATATAATATATTATCAATTAATTGTAATACATACAACATAAATGAAAAGATTAAATTTATTTATTTATATTATTTTTAAAGAAATATTGTCCAATAATATTTTCTTTTAAAATAGAAAAATAGAATTAAAAATAAATAAATATAACATTAGTTCTATTAATATTGATATATATGTAACATATTGATAAAAATAAAATAAAATCCTTCAAAATAACCAATTTTTAAAGGAATAACTTAATCCTAATAATTAATATAAATCTTAACTATAATATCTTTTAAAACAAATAATATAAAAAAAAAAAAAGAACAAGAATATTAAGTGTATTATATGAAATATAAATCTTTTATATAATAGTAATAATTAAATAAAATAAACATAATTTTTAAAGGAAAAAATAAAAAACAATACCAGTAATTAAAGCAAAAAGTTTTTATGCCTCATTGTTTTATTACACATTAGTTTGTTTTTTAGTATATCAATAATTTAACAATACCATTAATTTATTTATTTATTTATTTATTTATTTATTTATTTATTTATTTATTTATTTATTTATTTATTTATTTATTTATTTATTTATTTATTTATTTAATTATTAATTGCTGCTTTATTTTATAAATTATATATCCTATATAATAATTATAGTAATAATAATAATAATAATAATAATAATAATAAATACTTTTTTTTTTATACTATTTTTAATAATAAACAAAACATTTTTATAAATAATTATATATAAAAATAATTATAATATTAAATATAATATTTTATTATAATATATTGAATATATTAAAATAATATATTGATAATTATTATTTATATTAAATAATATATATAAACTGAATAACTATTAAATTTAAATACTTCAATTCTCCATAAATAATGAATGCTTAATAAGCATATATATTAATTTATATATTACTTTTGTATTGTTTATATAAACCTTATTTGATACTAATTAATTATTTATAAAATAAAATTTAGTCACTTTATATTATTATATTATATAATATATTTATAATATACATAATAATATATTAATTTAAATAATTTATTATTATGCTCATAATCTTAAATAATCCTTTTTTTCTATTACAAGTATTTCTTTTTCATAAAATAATTTAAATAGAAAAAAAAAAAAAAAAAAAAAAAAAAAAGAAAGAAAAAGGAAGATAATTAAACATCAATTATCAAGCCAATTAATAATAATAATAATAATAATAGTAATATAATTAAATAATAATTTAAGAAATACCATTAAACTATTATCAGAAAGTATTATTATTATTAAAGTATTAATAATTTTATATTTCTTTTTTTTTTTGTGTGTATATATACATATACAATAAAACATTTTAATATTGAATAACATATATCTATAATATAATATTATGATAAAAAGTATATTTATTAATATAATATACAAAATTTATTGAACCAAATAAATAATGTTAATAAAATAATATATAATTGAATATATATTATTTTTTAATTTTAATCATAATATCAAGATATTTTGAACATTTTAAGTTTCAATTAAGAGGCTCGAAATATAAAAAAAGAAATATAAACAATGATTTATATTTATTAAAAATAACAATTGGTAGATATATAATAATTGAATAATCTAACTATATTTTATTTATATTTCAATTAATTGCTTTAAAAATAATTTTTTTATAATTGTCCCTAATAACATAAAAATAATAAATAAAATAATAATAATTTAAAAGGTAAATAATTTTTTTTGAATATATGCTATCGAAGAAAATTTTATGAATAAACTCTTATTAATTTATAATTCAAAGAAAAATTAATAAATAAGTAAATGAATAAATAGACAGTAAAAATAAATAAAACAAAAAATTACAAAAAAATATAGTAATTATATTAGATTTAATTTTATAATCTTTTATATTTTTAATAAAAATATACAAAATGAATAAAATTAAATATATATACTTTAATAAATACATTTATAAAATTCAAAATTTATAATTATAAATAAATAAATAAATATAAGAATCATTTATAAAATATTGAAAAATAAATTTTAAAAAATTAATAACTTCTTTATATATATATATATTTATGACAATTAGGGGATAATATAAATAATAATATTGAATTATTAAAAAAAATAACAATTTTTGAATTATCTAATAACAATTCAAGAATATATGATAATATTTTTATAATATAATAATCAATGTATATATAAATAATAAAGTCATTCAATTAAACTAAATCAAAATTATAATATAATACTATAATAAACACAAATAAATACAATAATTTCAAAAACTTTTTTAATATATAATCTATAATATACAGTATTTTTTTTTTGTAATATATTTTTTAATATTTATGGCTGTAAGTATATTATTTTTATACTATTATTTTTTTTTATTTTATTTTATTTTATTTTATTCTTATATTTTTTATTTTTACTTTTTTTATTTTTATTTTATTTATATATTTCATTATTTTTATTTTATTTTATTTTATTTTATTTTATTTTATTTTATTTTATTTTATTTTATTTATATATTTCATTATATTTAAATTTATAATAATAATAATAATAATAATAATAATAATAAAGTTTTACTATATAAGTTATATTTTATTTTTATTTATATATTATACTTTATAATTTTATCTATTTTTCATTTTGTTTATATATAATTAATTACATTTTTTTTTAATTTCTTTTGTTATTTGATTAATAATAACAAATTTTTTTTACATATATAACATATATAATAGAGCTATTTTACAAGGTTGAAGAACGCATTTGTTGGAGAAGCTGAAGCTGTACCAGGAGAGGTAAATTATAAATAATTTTCTTCAAAAATTTTATTAATACTTTGTATTATAGAAAAATCAATAATTTTAGAAAATATAATATATAATGATAATATAATGAAACTAATTTAGTAATATATTTAATATATATATAATCTTTTTCATAACATTAATTAAAATAAATAAATTAAAATAAGAATGATACAACTCAAGAAAAAGATACAAAATCTCCAAATTCAACATCAAGTAAACCACAAAGGTTATCAACTTTATTAGATGAGATAGAAGATTTTAGTTCTACAATGAAAAGTAGAGCAACTAGTCAAATAGAATCAATGAATCTATCGCGAGAAGAAAAAGAATCAATTTATAATAGTAGATATGATGATAGAAAAGATAGAGCTCAAAATGCTTCAAAAAATAAACAATCTTACTATAGTAATAATGGTAGTAGTGTGAAAGAATATGAAGATGAATTTTATCTTACAAATTCACAAATATTAGATGATAAAGCAACGTTACATAAACCTGTTAAAAAAAGAAATTTTAAATCAGAAAATTCTTCACCTGTTACAGAACGCCCAAAGGTTAGACCTAGATCAAATTCTTTGGGTTCTGCTTTAAATGATCGAAGATCAAGAACAAAATCAATACTCAATAATTCACATGATGATTCTAATATTCCATATAATAATGAAAGAAATGATGGAAGAGAAAGAAGAGATAGAGACGATAGAGAAAGAGATAGAAATAGAGAAAGAGATAGAGATAGACGTGGTAATCCAGGAGATCGCAGTTTTAGAGATGACAGAAATAGAGAAAGAGACAGAGGTAGAGATAGAGATAGAGACAGAGGTAGAGGACGTGATTACAATAATCCAGGAGATCGTAGTATTAGAGATGATATAAGAAGTCCAAGAGGCCGTAGTCCTAATATTTCACCAGCTAATACACCACATTTAGGTAATGAAGATCTCATACGATCAGGGTCAAGAAATGATCAAGGATCACCACCACGTACTCCAAGAGTAAGAGATGATGATTTTCCTCGTTCTGGAGGAGATAGAAGTAATTCAAATGCACCACGTACACCAAGAATGGGTGAAGGAAAGAGAAGAATACCAAGACCTCCAAAGCCGGATGACCCAAATGCTCCTCCATCTAGAACTCCAAGAATGAGAGATAATGATCCAAATGAGCCACCGCCACCACCTCGTACTCCAAGAGTAAGAGATAATGATATTAATGATCCAAATGGTCCTCCGCCACCACCTCGTACTCCAAGAGTAAGAGATAATGATATTAATGATCCGAATGGTCCTCCTCCACCTCGTACACCAAGGGTAAGAGAGAATGATTATAATGATCCAAATGGTCCTCCTCCTCCACCTCGTACACCAAGAATAAGAGATAATGATATTAATGACCCAAATGGTCCTCCTCCACGTACACCAAGAGCAAGAGAAAATGATTATAATGATCCAAATGGTCCTCCTCCACCTCGTACACCAAGAATAAGAGATAATGATTACAATGATCCAAATGGTCCTCCTCCACCACGTACACCAAGAGCAAGAGAAAATGATTATAATGATCCAAATGGTCCTCCTCCACCTCGTACACCAAGAATAAGAGATAATGATTACAATGATCCAAATGGTCCTCCTCCACCACGTACACCAAGAGCAAGGGAAAATGATTACAATGATCCAAATGGTCCTCCTCCACCACGTACACCAAGAGCAAGGGAAAATGATTATAATGATCCAAATGGTCCTCCTCCACCACGTACACCAAGAGCATGGGAAAATGATTATAATGATCCAAATGGTCCTCCTCCACCTCGTACACCAAGAGCAAGAGATAATGATTATAATGATCCAAATGGTCCTCCTCCACCTCGTACACCAAGAGCAAGAGATAATGATTATAATGATCCTCCACCTCCTCCACGTACAAGATCAAGAAAAGAATCTGGACCACCACATATTCCACCACGTACACCAAGATCAAGAGAGAATTCTGATTTCAATAATCCAGATTCTAGTCGTTCATCAATTGTACCCCCAAGTGTTGTTGATGAGACATCTTCACCAGCACAAATTGATCAACCAAGTATAGAAATACCTCCAAGATCTAGAGAACTTTCAAATAATACTCAAAGACCACCTCTAAGAGATGAAATTAGTTCACCACCAAATGGTCCACGTCGTATACCAAGACCAAGAGATGGTCATCCAAGAGACCGAAGAGGACCAAGAGATGATTTAAAAGAAGGTAGAGATGGTTCTAGAAATGGTCTTAGAGGTGAGAATAATGATGAACAAAATGGTCCAAGAGATGATCCAAGAGAAAGAAATAGAGAGAGAGGAATGAGTCCAAGAGATAGAGAGAGAGGAATGAGTCCAAGAGATAGAGAGAGAGGAATGAGTCCAAGAGACAGAGAAAGAGGTAATATGAGCCCAAGAGATAGAGAAAGAGGTAATATAAGTCCAAGAGATAGAGATGGTTCAAAGGAAGAAATTAATGATGCAATTGCTAAAGATAATAAAGAAGATCTTAATGAAAATAAAAATGATCCAGGAGATAAATCAATGGATAATATAAGTCCTAAAGGAAGAGAAAGAGATGATCCAAGAGATAAATCAGTAGACAATATAAATCCTAGAGGTAGAGAAAGAGATGATCCAAGAGATAGATCAGTAGATAATATAAGTCCTAGAAGTAGAGAAAGAGATGATCCAAGAGATAGATCAAGAGATAATATGAGCCCTAGATTTAGAGAAAGAGGTGATCCAAGAGATAGATCAAGAGATAATATGAGTCCTAGAGCTAGAGATAGAGATAGAGATAGAGATAGAGAAAGAGATAGAGAAAGAGAAATTGGCAAAGAAAAAGAGGAAGTTAAAAATGAAGAAATGAAAAAAGACAATAGTACAGCACCTAATTCACCAAGATCAAGAAGTGATAGTAAATCACCAAGATTAAGAAATGATAGAAAAATACCACCAAGAAATCTCCAGATTGATAAAAATATTGAAAATAAATCATCAAATATTGATGATAAAGAAGGTGTTTCGAAAAAACCTTCACCAATATCAGCAATGGATGACTTTGAAAGAAGTCGAACATTAGGGTCTGAAAAAACATTAGTTGCAAATACAGAAGCATCTTTTAATAGTGGTAGAGCACCACCAATGCCTTCAAGAGTACTTGGTGATTTAAGTTCACCAATATCACCAACTAGATCTCAAAATGATACAAAAAGTAAAAGAAATACATTAGAATCTGCTACTTCATCTAGTACTACTCTTGGTCCAAAATCCAATTTTGATAATGCACATGTGTTTGGTGGTATTTCATCTGTAAATGCTGCTGTTAGTGGTCAAAAATTTAATCCACAAGATATACCAAACAATTTAGGTGATTTAATGATTCAATTAACTACAAAAACGGATTTAGTAAATACTGATGATTTAATGTTGATGCAAGTTTTAGTTGATGAAGCTATGAATGATACAGCTAAATTCAATATTATTCAGTCCAATACTTACGACAAAATGAAAAAAGATTTTATTGGTTTGACAAGAAGAGTTGCTTCTATTCAATCTAAACTTCAAATGGAAGCCAAAATACGTGAAGCAGCAGTTTCATTTGCCAAGAATAGCTCGTCCGATCCAAAACAAGCTAAAAAGGCTAAAGAACAACTTTCTCATGCAAATAAAAAAGTTGATGCCTTAGCCAACGATCTATGGAGAAATTTATATCGTTTACGTATTGTAGAACATAATGTATTCTGTCATTTATCTGGTGTTCTTCGTTGGGAAGTTGCTCGTTCTCAAAAATTCCAAGATTCTGATTCAAAAAAGGATATTGCAAATTATGAACAAAAATTAAAATCTGCTGAATATAAAATAAAAGAACTTGAGCAATCTTCATCTGTTTTAAACAGTACGATATCAAAATTAGAACCAGAAAATGAAGATTTACTTAAAAAGATTAGAAGATTAGAAAGTGAATTAAAACATACCGGTAGTAAAGATTCAAGTAATGAAGATATTAGTCAGTTAAAACTTGATTTAGCAACTAGTCAAGCTGATTTAGCTTCAAAGAATGAAAAAATTGATGAATTAATGGAAAAATGTAAAAATCTAGAAAAAACTGTTGAAGAAAATCATGTTGTTCTTGATGAAAAAGATAGAGTTATTATTGATCTTAAGAGTGAAAACGAAGAATTAACAAATAAGGTTGAAATGAATCAGTCACGTTCTAATAATTATATGACAGTTTCAGAGAAAGATGAATTAATTACTAAATTAAAGAATCAAATTAAAAGTTATGAAAGAGATGGTGTAAATATTTCATCAACAAACAGTTCACCAATTATTGGATCACGCTCTCGTGAAGCTGATATATTACGTCGTCAATTAGAAAGTGAAAAAAGAAGATGTGAAGATCAAGAAGATGAAATTGATCGTTTAAGACAAACTATCCGTAAGAAGGAAGAAGAAATTAGAGGATACTTTAAAGAAGACCTTAATAATGATGATTTAGATAGAGTAAAAGAGGATCTTCAAAAAGAAATTAAAGAAAGAGAAATCTTAGAAAAAATGTATCGTTCCTTCTCTATGGAAATCGAAGGAGTTAAAAGAGAGAGAGAATACAGTGCCAAAAACTTTACTAAATTTGTTTCTGATGTTGTTACCCAATATCAAAAAGTATCTATTGATTTGGATGAACAAGAAGAATTATTATCCAAAAGTAAAAGAGATCTTAAAGAAGAAATTAATAAACATAAAGATGATAATGATCATTATGATTCTTTAATTAAAGATTTATACAAGGAAATACATGAATTAGAAGATGAAGTTAAAGAAAGTAAGAATATTAAAAGTCGTAGTGATGAAAAATTAAGCCAAGAGTTAAAAGATGAAATTTATGATCTTAAAAGAAAATTAGAAAGTACTGAAAAAAAATTGAAGAATAGTGAAGATGATGTTAAATTATTAGAAAATATGTTAAAGGAAGCCGATGAAGATCTTCAAAATCGTATTAAGAGTGAAAAGAAAGCTAATGATGATTTAAGAGACATAACAAATAAGTATAACGATTTAGAAACTAGATTAAATAATAAGACAAGAGAATTTAATGATCAGGAATCACGTTATAATAACTTCTCAAAAGAAAGAGATAATATTGATAAATTGAATAAAGAATTAAAATCAGAAAATAGAGAATTACATGATGAAATTGAAGATATGCGTCATACTATGAAAGATCTTAGAAGCCGTCTCGAAGATAAGAATGAAGAATTAAGAACTAAAGAATCTGAATTCAAAAAATCTGAAAATTCAATTCGTAATGAATTAAAAGATTTGAAATCAGAATACGATCTATTAACTTCTGAAAATGATCAATTAGTTGAAACATATTCTAAATTAATGGAAGATTATGATAAAATTCGTCATGATTATGATCAATTGAAATGGCAATCTTCTGAAAATGAAACTAAAGTTGCTAATGAAATGAAGCAAAAAATAGAAGAATTAAATAAGAAGATTGAAATGAAGGAAAAGGAAATTGAAGATAATGAAAATGCAACATCTGAATTACGTAAAAAATTAAAAGATACTGAAGATAGAATTCTTGATCAAGCTAAAGAATTCGATTCTGTTGAAGAAGGACTACAAAAACAAATTGAAAATGAAAAGAAGGCTAAAGAAAAGCTCAACGAAGAAATTAATAATCTTCATAAGCAACATGAAACTGAAACCTTTGACCTTAATAGCAAATTAAATAAGAGTGAAAGAGAAGCTAATAGTAAAGCTCAAGAACTCAATAAAACATTAGATAAATTAAATAAATCTGAAAAAGCATTAAAGGATAAATTAGAAGAATTTGAAAAGCTTCAAAAGAAATATAATGAAACTCAAACCGAATATAAAAATCTTTCTAACAATAATAAGAAGAACGTCCAAGAGGTTGAAATGAAATATAGAGATGTTCAAGATAAGTGTGCTAACTTGGAAAGAGTTATTGATTCACTTAAGAAAACTATTACTGAAATGGAAAAAGAAGTCAAGAAAGGTAAGGATGATTTAACTAAGGAACATGAAATCAATCAAGGTAAATTGAAATCTCTTATTGCTGAAATTAAAAAGGCTGAACAAATTAATATTAAGGCCAATGAGCATATACAAGATTTAACAAAGTATAATAATAATGCTAATCAAGAAATTCAAAAATTAACAAAGGAAATTGAAAATATGAAGAAGAATGATAAGGGTATAATTACTGAAAAGGATAATAAGATTAAATCTTTAACTGAAACTTATGAAAAGAAGATTGAAACCATGGAACAGGATCATAAGAAGCAAATAAATGGATTAGAAGAACAAATCAGAAATATGGACTTATTACATGATGAAATAGAAGAATTAGAATTCAAACTTCAAACTGAAAGTCAAAAGTACGAACGTGCACAACGTAGTCATGAAGCTGAATTAAATATGGTAAATGATGAAAAAGAAACTTTGAAATTACAAGTTACTAGACTTCGTAATATGGTAGAAGATTCTAAGAATAATGATGTCAATGTATCTAAAGAAGAAATCGAAGAAATGAGAAATAAGATAGATAAATTAACTCAAGAATTAGAATATAAAGAAAAGAGTGCAGAAGAGCTTCAATTAGAGATTGATGATGCCTTATCAGAATACACTAGACTTTCTAACCTTAATAAACAATATGAAAGAGAAAAGAAGATTGATCAAAAGGAAATTACAAGTCTAAGATCAGCATTGAATAAACTTCGTACCCAAATGGAAGACTTTCTATACAATAAGGTTGGAGGTAAACCACCAGCAAATCAAAGTCAATCAGCTATTGAACGTGAACAAAGTATTCGTAAAGAATTCCGTAAATTATTACAAGATACTCGTGAACAGTATCAAGAATTAGTTAATAAAGAATTAGAAAAGAACGCAGAATTAGAACAATCTATTAGAAAAATACGTCATGATCGTGAAGAAGAAATCTTCCAAAGAGTTAATGTCAGTACTCAAACTGTTCGAATTTAAGTATTTTTATTATTATTATTATAATAATAATAATATAAAAAAAAAAATAAATAATCATTATGATACCATTATACTATTATATAATATATTATTAATATATATTATATAACAATAAATATATATTAATAATATATATTTTTAAATCGAAAGCTATCATTTTATTTCAAACAAAATTTTGAACAAAATTTATATGATAATAATCATATTCAAATTCATTAAAAGCAAAAATAATAAATAACAAAAAAATTTTATAAAATCAAACTTTTAATAATTAATATAAATAATAATATTATTATTATAAAATTTTATCAATTTTTTTTAAAAAAAAAAAAATAATAATAATAATAATTAATAGAAAAAAATTAAATATAATATAAAATAAAATAAAAATAATAAAATAAAAGATAAAAAAAAAATTAAAAAATCAAAAAGAAAAATTAAAAACAAAAGAAAAAAAAATAATAATAATAGAATCAGTAAAAATAAATAATACAATAAAATATATATTTCCAAATTTTAATATAAATTTTATTTTTTTTAAAAAAAAAATTAAACAATAAAAAAATAAAAATAATAATCTTTATAATATTAATTAAATGTTTATACTATATTTAAGTTATTACCTAATATTAACATATTAATATATTTTTGAAATGAATAAGCAATAATAAAATTTTAGTATAAATAATAATGATTTAATAGAAGTATAATAAAGAGAGAAAAAAAAATTATTACAAAATTTATATACATTTATATTTAAATAGTATAAAAAATTCATTATAAATTAAAAATTTTAGTATTTTATAATCAAAATATTATTAATACTGTGTACCTACGAAACTATAAAGAAATTCTAAAAATATAAATAAAACTTGAATAAAAAAAAAAAAAAAAAAAAAAAAAAAAAAAACATAATATAAAGTAATTTGAAATTTATAAATTATATTAAAATATATATATTTTAAATAAAACTAAAAACAATATTAACATTTGTTCTTAGAATTATCTGTAGAAATGTATTTCTATTACAATACGCCACATATTTTATTAAAAATTATATTAATAAAAAAAATACATAATAATAGAGAATGTGTTGCATTTCGCAATATGATATGGGGCGCATATTAAATTTTTGCAATGAGGCGCATAAAAAACAAATAAAGAAATGAAAAATTTTTTAACACAAATTATGAAAGCCACGTTATGAAATAAAATAAAATAGAATTTAAAAAAATTAAATAAATAAATAAAAAATATATATATAAATAAATGAATAGAAAATAAACAAATAAATAAATATTTCTTTTCTTATTAATTACTTACAAAAAAAAAAAAATAAAGTAAAAAAATTAAAAAAAAAAAAAAATTATTATAAAATTAAATATATTTATATTATTTTTTTGATAAATGAATAATAATAAATAAAATAAAAGATAATAAATAATATAACAGTATTATATATGTATTTTTATTAAAAAGACGATAACAAATAATAAATAAAAAAAATAATATAAATTTTAGAATAAAGAAAAGAAACAAATAAATAAATATTTTTTTATTAATTACTTATTTACGAAAAAAAAAATATAAAAATAAAAATTCATTATAAAATTAAATATTTTTATAAAATTTTTTTGATTTGAAATATTAAAAAAAAAAATTCAATATTATTAAAATATTAAATAAAAAATATAATTATAAAAAAAATATTCAAAAAATATTCAATATTATTAAATTATTAAATAAAAAAAAATATTCAAAAAATATTCAATATTATTAAATTATTAAATAAAAAAAATATTGAAGAAATATTCAATATCATTAAATAAAAAAAAATATTGAAGAAATATTCAATATCATTAAATAAAAAAAATAAATAAAATATTATTAAAATAAAAAATATTCAATATCATTAAATAAAAAAAATAAACAAAATATTATTAAAATACTAAAAAAATATTCAATATCATTAAATAAAAAAAATAAATAAAATATTATTAAATTACTAAAAAAATATTCAATATTAAAAAAAATATTAAATATTATTATCATTAAATAAAAAAATATTATTAACTAAAAAAATATTATTAAATAAATAATTCTTTATATTATATTTTTATTTATTTAATTATTTATACAATTATGCGCCCCATTGCGAAATGCAACATTGCGAATTGCAACATTGCGAAATGCAACCTACAAATCTTTGTCATGCGCCCCATTGCGAAATGCAACATTGCGAAATGCAACTCTCCCATAATAATATAGTAATTTGAAATTTATTAAATTAAATATAAATTAAATAAAAACTAAAAACAATAATAATATTTCTAATATAATTTCTTAGAATTATCTGTAAAAATTGTATTACTATATACAATAAGCCACATTCTTTATTAAAAACTTTTTTGTTTTATATTTTTAAATAATTATAATTATTATTTTTTATATTAATAGAATATTCTATCATTTCATATGATTTATTATAAAGCTTAAATTTTATATTTATTTTTATAATAAAATATTTATTTTATTATAAAAATAAATATAAAAATTAAGTATCGGCAATTACTTTTAATTATTTTTACACTTAAATATATATAAACTGTATTTATTTCAAACTTTATTTTTTTTAAGACAAATATTCACTAAAGATATAAAGATAATATCACTTGCTATTACAAATATTCATTAAAGATACATTAAAGATACATAGATAATATTACTTTCTATTATAGAAGCATGACATTATTCTGTTTATCTTTAGTAGTAAGTAGTTTATTTTGGAGCAAAGGAAATCATTTTTGTATTTTTTATAACTTTATATAATAATTACTTATTTTTTTTTTTCATTATTAATAATAATAAAAATAATTCATAATGTGGCTATGTATATTAATTGTAGCATTTTCTTAAAAATAGACTATTTGTATTAAATTTGGATACATTTATATTATGCTATTTTATTATATATTAGAACTTCTTTTGTATTAATACTTTAATATATAATATATTATATATAATTAAATAATTAATATAATAAATTAAAAAAAAGTATACACAACTGAAATCCTTTTTTTTTATAAAAAAATTTTGGATAAAATATAATAACATATAAAGTTATAAAAAATTTTTTTAATTTAACACAAATCCATAAACTTTATGTTATAATTAAAAAAAAAAAAAAAAAGAAAAAAAGAAAAAAAATCATATATAAATTTGCTTTTTCATCTTTTTTTTTGTATTTTTTTTTTTTTTTCTTTTTATTAAAACGAAAAAAAAAAACGAAAAAAAGTTAAAAAAAAAAAAAAAAAAAAAAAAATAGAAGTTTTTTATAAATATAAATATAATTAAACAAACTAAAAAAAGTAAATAATAATTATAATTAAATATAAAAAAGAAACAAAAATAAATAATAATAAATAAATAAAAAAGAAAAATATAAAAAATTATAATAAATAAAATTTTGATAATATTAATATTATTATAAATTTAAATATACAATAAATAATGGGGAAAAGCAAAGAAGAATATTTATTATTAATTGATTCTGATAATGATAATAAAAATTTAAAGATAAAAAAAGAACAAAAGAAAAATAAAAATTATTTATGGACAACAGTTATTATATTATGTATAACATTATTAGGATGTATATATGTATATAAAGTATTTTATGAAGATAAAATATTTTATAATAGTAGTTACAAAGATATTATGAATGATATTAAACTTTCAGTTATTGTTCCTGCATATAATACTGAAGAATTTGTTGGACGTAGTATAGAATCTGCTTTAAATTCAACTATAAAAGATATTGAGATCATTTGTATTAATGATGGTTCTGTTGATAATACAGCAAAAGTTATAAAAAAATATGTAAATCTTAACCCACGTGTAGTGTTAATTGATTTAAAAAAAAATAAAGGTCAAAGTTATGGAAGAAATTTTGGTATGAAAATTGCAAAAGGTAAATTTTATGGTTATCTTGATAGTGATGATATAATTGATCCTAAATTTTTTGAAAACCTATATAACCATTCTAAGGGTTATGATGTTGTTATTGGTAACTTATGTGATAGTACTAACTTTTCAGATAAATCCGTTACAGCTCCTTTACCATGGATCCATGGTTATGCTGGTGATTCTATTTATAGAAAAGAATTTATGGATAAACATAATGTTATATTCCCAGTAGGTAAAAAAATCCAAGAAGATAAAGTCTTTAGAATTGACTGTTATAAATATGGTCCAAAGATTTTTACTACAACAGAAGATTATTGTTATTTTTATAAAAAGAGAGAAGGATCTGTAAGACAATTATCTCAATCTTATATTGAAAACACAAGACAAAGAATAGAAGAATATAATAAAAATAAAGAAAATGAATAATTATAAATATTTATAAAATAAAAATAAAAAAAAATAATATTAATATTATATATATATAATATTAATAGCAATTAGCTAAATTAAAATTTATCTTTTAAATTATTATCTTAAATTAGAAAAAATTAATCATGAATATTTAACAAAAATACATTAATCCTTATTTTTCAATCAATTAATAATATATAGAGAAAATAAATAAGTAAATAAGTAATTAATTAAAATAAATAATTAAATAAAACTGATTTAAATAAAAATTAAGATTAATAAATATATATGAAAATAAAAATAAAATATAAAATATAAAATATAAAATATAAAAAAATATAATATAATATAAATAAAACAAAATAATTATAATTTTTTGAATAATAATTAATTTTTCTTTCTTTTTTTTTGCTTTCCATACAAAAAGTATTTTTAATTTAAATATTTATATATATATTTTTTTACTTCAAAAAATACAATTTAATAAAAATTTAAATTCCAACACAAAATGTTTTTAAAACATTGATAACATATCAATATCAATGTTTTAAAAACACTTTGTACATTATATTTATATTAAATAATTTAATTTTTAACATATTACAATTAATTTATTATTTTATTTTTTGCAACATTTGTTATTATCATAAAAGAAAATATTATAAAGATTACAATTAATTTATTATTTTATTTTTTGCAACATTTGTTATTATCATAAAAGAAAATATTATAAAGAAGAAATAAAGTATAATAAAAATATCAATAATATAAATTGTATTAATATCATATATATATTATTATTAAAAAGAATAAAATAAAAAATCATATCAATAAGCCAGAATCGTAAATGAGATAATTAAGAATTTTTTATTTAATATTAAACAATTAATAGCTTTATACTTTTTTTTCTAATATTTAACTTTTTATTAATAAATAATTAAAAAAAAAAAAAAATAGTTGCTTTTATCATTTAATATTTTAATATTTTAAAAAATCTTATTTTTTTTTTTTTTTTTAAATCTTAATTTTTTTTTTTTTTTAAATCTTATTTTTTTTAAATCTTATTTTTTTTTTTTTTAAATCTTATTTTTTTTTATTATAAATAGTTATTAATACATTTAGATTTAGTATATATAATAAAATAGATTAAAATAAAAAAAAAAAAAAAAAAAAAAAAAATACTATCTAAAAATCTATAATATAAATTTAATATAAAGAAAAATATAATAAATTTCTGAAATAATTATAATTTCAGTATTGAGTACTATTCGGATTTCACTCATCTCTAAATGTAATTTCCATTAATATTCATAATAACTATATTTATTAAAATAAATAATATTAATATATTATTCCTCCTTTTATAAATTATATTCAATAATCATCTAAAAAAAAAAATTTATAAAATTTAATATTCTTTAAATGCATTAGAATAATGATAATATGTTTTTTTGTTTTTTTGTTTTTTTTTTTTATAGCATCCAATTTGTACTTCATCTTTATTGAATTTAAATATTAATATACATGAATCATAAAAAAAACGTATAATAAAAAAAAAAAATGATACTAATAAAAAAAAAAAAAAAAACCTAGTTAAACATTATAGATAATAATGGATAATACTGAAGGGTATAAAATAGTATAATAATATATAAAAACTATAAATCCATACTAGCCTTTAATTTTAAACATAGAATTAAAGTAAAATTGATTTATCCTATTCCACTTGGGTCAATAATAGGATTGTCATTTGCCCTACTAGGCTGTCCTACTGTATTATCAGCATTGACGTTCCTGGAGAAGTTGATTTTGAATTTATTAAGTAATATATGTTTTCTTTTACAGACAACAGGCACGATATTAATGATAATATGATTAATATTAAGAACGATAAGAATTAATAATAATTATAATAATAAATATTTATAATTTTTAACATTTTCAAAATGCATTATTTATTATTAATATATTAAAAATAAAACTTAATGTTAGAAATAAAAAAATAATCAAAACATAACTTTTTTATTCATTCATTCATTCATTTATTTATTTATTTATTTATTTATTTATTTATTTATTTATTTACTTGTTTGTTTGTTTATTTATTTATTTATTTATTTATTTATTTATTTATTTATTTATTTATTTATTTATTTATTTATTTATTTATTTATTTATTTATTTATTTATTTATTTATTTTGAATAAATAATAAATAATAATAGAATATACATATATGTATATATCTATTGTTTTCTCTTAATTATATAATAATAGTTATAATAGTTCTTTATAAATAAATAAAAACTATCTGTAATAGAATTATTATTATTATTATTATTATTATTATAACATTATTATTACTATTATTATTACTTTTTTTAATAATAAAAGTATAATATATTTAATGTTTAATAATCATTATTCATATTTTAAAAATTATTTATAAATTTATTTATTAGTCTTTGGTATTTAAATAAAATTATATAAATATATAATATAATATGAATTATATAATAATAGTTATAATAGTTCTTTATAAATAAATAAAAACTATCTGTAATAGAATTATTATTATTATTATTATTATTATTATAACATTATTATTACTATTATTATTACTTTTTTTAATAATAAAAGTATAATATATTTAATGTTTAATAATCATTATTCATATTTTAAAAATTATTTATAAATTTATTTATTAGTCTTTGGTATTTAAATAAAATTATATAAATATATAATATAATATGAATATAAAAATGATAAAATATACATAATAATTATTGTAATAAAATAATTTAAAAAAAATATTAATTTTTTAAAAAATAAAAAATAAAATTAAAATTAAAAAAAAAGAAATATTTAAGTATAAAACATAAAAACTAATTGTATTATTGGTATATATGTTGTAAATAAATTTTATGAACTAATTGTAATTGAGTACAATCATTATAACCAAGACAACTAGATACTTGAATTGAAGTTTCATTTTTATAATTCTTTATTGACAGATCAATTTTAAGTAAACGCATTCTAAATATTAAAACTAATAAATCAAAACGATGGCAAATGACAGCTTTCATTATAGGTGTGATTCCTTTATCATCTTGAATATTAACATTTACTGATGGATTATTAAGGAATAATTTAATAATTTCATAACGAATTATATCTTCAGTAGAAAGTTGAATTAATCGCTCATATTCATCATTAATATTATTTAAAAAAGAAAGATAGGCTTTACAAAAATGGCAATTATCTGCTCTTTCATGATGATTAATATAATCTTGGTGTAAATCACTAGTCATCATATTATAAAGAGTTTGAATAGTTATTGATTCACCACCAATATATTCATTCATAATAGGAGGTGAATAATAATTTTTATTTCTTTCCTGTTCATAATGATTATGATAAAAGGATGACGGCATAGAATGATTAGGACCATTATTATGATTGGAATAAGAATAATTAATATTGTTATAATCATCCATTATATATTTATTATCATTATTACTTCCACTATTGTTACCAACTCCATTAGAATAATTTACATTTGAAGATGATTGAGGTGTATTCATTGAATTAATTGAAGAATTTGGAGTATTTGAAGATGAAGATGGTGATGGTAATACAGGTAATAAAGAACCATTATGATTATTATTCATTTCTGGATGTTTAAATTGATTTTCATTATCATGACCGTAATAAGAAGATACTATTTCATTATTTTTATTATTATTATTAATTATTATAATTATAGTATTAGTATAAATATTATTATTATTATTATTATTATTATTATTATTATTATTATTATTATTATTATTATTATTATTATTATTATTATTATTATTACCTTGTCTATGACCATTACTATTATTATCTTTCCTAATAATTATATTATTAATATTCATTACTTCAGTACATGAAGTTTTACGTACACCTTTAATTACCTTATCTGACTTCTTTTTAATAGTCTTATGAAATACAGTTTTGCCATTAAAAAGTCTTTCATTAATATTAAAATTATTTGACTTTTTCAATATTTTATTTACCATTTCAATATTAAAGTTTTTAGCAGCATAAAATAAAGCATTATTATAATAGTCATTCTTTTTTGATAAATCAATCCTTGGATGGTTAATAATTAAATTCATGAGTTCATTTTGTTGTAATGGAACATCTGCAATACCTTCAATTTTATCTAAAATATATTTCTTTATAATGTAATCATCCTCATCTTTACCATCTTTACTCATTTTAAGATTTCCCATATCATTGTATCCTCGAGTTCTTTCCAATGCGAAGAAATGATAAATCATTCTTTGATAATCCTCAATAAGATTTCTAGTATTACTTAATAGATTAATTAATGCAGTATTACTATGTTTGTCTGTAACATTAATATCAGTTTCAGGATGTTGTAAAATAATTTTTAATGCTTCTGTATTATTTAATACAATACTGAATAATAAGGGACAGAGACCTGTTACATTTTTAAAATTAATTTTCACTGATGGATGACTAAGTAACATTTTTAATACATCATAACGTCTTTTAAGAATAGCATAAAAGATAGGTGAAAAACCATATTTATCATAAATATTTACATCAATCTTTTCACAACGAAGTAAAACTTTAGTTACTTCAAGATTATCATTATTAATTGCTAAATGGAGTGGCGTATAGCCTTGTATCGTTCTATAGTGAATTGCAGTACTTGTTTCATTTATAATAGCATTAATTTTTGAAGTGTCATTATTAATACATGCTTTAACTAATTTAAAAGTATTAACAATATCTGGATAGTTATGTATTTTCTTGATTTGATCAACATCGTGTTTAATATAAGCTGCATTTAATATATTAATCATTAAATCACGTATCATACCACATTGTTTAACAATTAATTGAATTTGACTATGATAAAGATAATATCTATAGATATCATTTTTACTTAATTTTATATTACATTTACTAAACTTTATTACACTTTGAATACTGCGACGTATTAAATGATTTGGTAGGAAATTTAAATATTGTTCATTTTCTACTAAAACTAATTGGAATATTGGGTTACCAGAATTAATACTGTTACTAAAGTATTTATTTAAATTTGTAAAAAAGTATTCCAATATATCAAAATTGATATATTGATTTAATAAGTATTTATTAATAACAAGATCATTAATATCGTAAAAACGATCAATAATAATTGGTGTCATAAAGCGCATTACACTTTGGAAACTTTTCAAATCATCACTAATATTAGAATTTTTGTTTAAAATATAGTCAAAACTAATATCAAAAAGCCTTTCTTTCTCAATTTCGCTTACCTTATAATTTTTAAACTTATATTTTATTGTTGGATAAAATGAATTTCTTCCATTACTTTCTTCTTCTAACATATCAATAGCATTTACAGAAGGTTGTTGTGGATGAACGATGGAATTATTTATATTTTCCAACTTTTTATGATAGGTAGTTACTGTAGACAATGATTTTTGTTCTGGTATATCAGGTTTAATAGATGGTTTATTAAAAATGGGTGAATTATAATAACGAGACATAGTTGAATTGGAATGATATTCATATTCTTTTTTAGGATATTTATATTGATTTTTAGAATTATAATCATCCATATTATCTTGAGATCTCTTATTGATATCAAAAGAATCAACACGAATATTATATAAACCAGAATAATAACGTGGATCATTATGACCATTCTCTCTAGATTGACCTTCCTCTAAATTACGATGATAAGATAATCTATTATCTTTATTATTTGAATAAGTTCTATTCATCATATTATTAGGATAATGGTTATTATTAAATTCTAAATTGAGTTCTAAATTATTAATAGAATCTATAGGATCTATTGAATTTCTGTTAATTCTCATAGGTCTCATTGTATTATTTATTCCTTCTAAGGGACGATTTTTAATATCGTTATGTGAACGACCTATATCACTAAATGAATTTCTTCTCATATCTTCTCTTAATGATATATCTGACATTGGACGTTTTCTTAAGCTATCATCATCATTCATAAATTCATTTTGACGTTTTCTTATTCTTTCTTCTGGATAATAAGATTGATCATTAATTGGGTCATAGTCAATTCTATTTCTAGATTGATAAATGTTATCATTATTCCTAGTTTCTTTAGAATAACGTGGACAGTCATCCAATCTAGAATTATTATTAGGTACAACTTGGTTAATAGCATTATCATTCAATAAATCATTTATATTACTACGATTATTTGTTAATCTTTCTGAATCATCCAAATATTGACATGAAATCCTATGAAATTCATCGTTAGAGCCATTAAAATCAGAATATCTCATACCTTTTGAATACTGGTTATCATTAAAACCTTTAGAAAAAGGAGGAATACGATCTCCATCACTATTACTATTATTATTAACATTATTATTATTGTTGTTGTTGTTGTTTCTATAATTATTATAACTATTAAGAGATGGAGGATAACGATCATCATTTGAATTACTAAGATTATTTCTATTTCTTAAACTATTTTGACTATTATAATCATTAAATGAATTCATTAAAGATGGTAAAGGAGAACGATTATTGTCATTATTATCATTATTATGATTATTGTTATCATCAGAAGTATAATTACGAATAGGATCAAAACGTTCACGTTCATGAGAATTAGCATTATTAATTGATGGTCCAAAAGAATTTTTTTCATACCTTTCGTTATAATCTGAATATAATATATGAATATAATATATGAATATTATTATTATTATTATTATTATTATTATTATTATTATTATTATTATTATTATTATTATTATTATTATTAATTGAGTTATTATTACCATTATTAAAACCTGTAATACTTTCATGAATTCTAGGGAGATGTAAATCTTGATTATTTCCTGATTTAAAGGATCGACTAGAAGGTTCAGGTAAAGTGTATTTATTATAACGATCATCATTATCTCTATTATAGCTATTATCGAGTAAAGATGATAATTTATTTTTATCAAGATTAAAAGGTTCACTGCAATAATCTAAAGGTTCCTTTTTAAAACGTAAATCATTAAAATTATCTACATTTCTTAAGGTATAATTATCATCTCTTTTAATAAATGGCTTTTCATCTCTCATTGATGATGAAGTACCATTGATAAAGCTAATAGAATTCTTATGAATATTATTTTCCATATTATTAAAACCATCATTATTATCTTTACGAGCATTTGAATAAAAATCATCATATAAAGAATTTCGAGATAACTCATTCTTCAAAGTATATGAAGATTGATAAGAAGAAGATGAAGATATGTTTCTAGAATTATTATTAAATTCTGATATCTTGGGTATCATAATGGGTTGATCATTATTGGTATCATTAGGATTAATTTGTGAATTATTATTACTATATTTTTTATTGTTAGAATTATTATTGTATCGATTATCATAATCTTTTCCATTCATATATGAAGATTCATCATTACGATGATTTGAGTTATTTACATGGTAAAAATAATTACTATCATTATTATTATTATTATTATTATTATTATTATTATTATTATTATTATTATTATTATTATCAGTAAAATTTTTATATTGGTATGCTTTTTGTTCATTAGAATTTGGATTAAATTTATTATAATAATCTTTTGATATCATGCGATTAGGAATTTCATCATTATATTCAAATTTATTAGGTAGCAATTTTTTATCTAATGGAAAAACAGTATTATTATTATTACTATTATTATTATTATAATCATTCAATTTTTTTCCTGTAAAAGAGTTCATACCATTTGGATAGTTACTTGAATTATCATAACGTGAAATATTATCATCATGAAAAATATTATTATCATGATCATGATTTATATTTTTACGTTCTTCATATTTTCCTCTATTATTATAAGTATAACAGAAATAACAATTATAAATATATATAGAAAAAATAAAAAATAAAATAATATTATTTATTTATGAAAATATTAAAAATAGAAAAAAAAGAAAAAAAAAAAAAAAAAAGTATATTAGAAAATAATAATATAGATTTTATTATAAATATTAAGTATTTATATATATTACATACCCATTGTTATCTAATCTATTAATTTCATAGATATTTCTATTATTAACGTTATAATTCTGAATAGAACCATTACTTTTACTAGCATCGGAAGCATTGTCATAATTGGTTATATATTTATCTTTTACTTCTAAATAATTTTTTTTAATTATTTCATCATAAAATTCTTTACTAACAAAAACGTTTTTTTCTGGATTATCGTCAGATACTGTTAATAAAAAAAAAAGTTTCTGTTGTATCTTAAAGAAAAATAAATCACTGTATTGTATTAGAGAATCCATTTTAAAATTTCTTAAAGATCCAAATTATTTAAATGAATACATAATTATATGTTATGATATTAAAATTTTATTAAATTATTTTTCTATTTATATAAATTTACATGAATAAAGAAAATTTGTTTCCTTTTTCTTTTTAACTATTTTAAGATAATATTTCTATTATATATTTATTAAAAAAAAAAGTAATAATACAAAATATATTAATATTATTTCATATCCTTATTACATACATAAATTTTATATAATAAAAAAGATTATCGATTTTATATGGAATAATTATTATATTATTGTCTTAAATATCAAAATATTATAATAAATAATATTATAAATTTAGCTTTTTATATTAAACTTTTTATATTAGAACGTCCATTTAAAACGTTTTAATGATATAAAGTATTAAAAACGTTTTTATTGTATAAAATATTACTTTAATAATATCATTAAGGAATTTATTATATATATAAATTGATATTTAATTATCATGGTTTACAAAAAATTTTCAAATAAATTTTTAACTAAACTCTCAATGTCTTAAATCATTTTTATAATATAATTATCTAAATATATACTTACTAAAATTTTTTTAAAGTAAAAATCGAAAATTGAATATATACTTCTAAATTACTACTTTTTACTGTTTATATTAATAATTATATAGTATTTAACTATACTTTATTTTTATAATATTTATATTTTTACTGTATTCTACTATTATTGATATTGTTATTTTTACATTTATTATTGGATAAACGTCAATAGAAATTCATTAAAATATATTTAAAACCAATTGTATATTATTATTAAATATTTTTTAATATACTCTTTAAATTTTCCTAAAATAAATACAATACAATAAAATTTTTGTTAATATATAAAAAAAATAAATAAAAAAATGTAAAATAAAAATAAAAATAATATATAATAAATAAAAAAATAAAAAAAAAAAATGAAATTTTATTAAACATTTATATTTTACTTCTTTTATATATATACATTTACAATAGTATATATGATAAATAATAATAATATCAAAAAAAATTTTTTTCAAAAAAATTTGCTTACAATTTACTGTTTAATAATATTGATTTAATAAAAAGAAATATATATATATCTTTCTTTTTTTTTTTTTTTTTTTTTTGAAAAGTATAAATAAGTATAAATAAGTATAAAAAAAAGAGAGAAAAAAGAAGAAGAAGAAAAAAAAAGAAAAAAAAAAAAAAAAGAAAAAAGAAAAAAATATTTATCTTGATACTTTTTAATTTTAAATAATTTCTTTTTTTTTTTTTCATTTTTCATAATTTATTATTTGGCACTGTTATATATATTTTTTATTCTTCCTATTTAATTTATATATAATTGTAAACTTTTTATATATTTAATAATATAAATCAATCATATATAAATATATTATTTAATTATTTATCATTTAAACTATAATTAAAGTAGAAAATATATATATAAATAATATATTAAAGTATATATTATTTATATATGTACTATTAATATTTTTTATAATACTAATAAACGATTTAATAAAAATTTAATAAATAATAACAAAACAACAAATTTTAACTATGTTTTTAAATAAAAATATACAATTATATTTATAATATATATTATTATATTATAAATTTTTGAATTACCATAAAAAAAATTACAATACTAATTTTATTATATATTATTTTTTTATTCTATGGAAAAATAATAAATAAAAATTTTAAAAAATATAAAGATAAATAAATACCCCATATTACATTATATTGTATTATATTGTAATATGTATATATTTAAAATATAAATAATAAAATCATTAAAGTTAAAAACTTTACAATTAAAAGTATTTATTAATACTTTAAAGAAATGTAATGTATTTTGTGTAAAACATAATGACAGGATTTATATATTTTTTTTTTAAAAAAAAAAATAAAAAATTTATAGTCTCAATTAATTTCTATATATTTTATATATAATTATTTAATAAATTAACTTAATTTAATAACTAATAACTTAACATCAATATATTATATTATATATTATTATATATAGTTATATATATCCTAGTTTATTATATTTTAATATATTTAAATAAATCGGTTTACTTAACATCATATTTAATAAAAATTAAAGTTTAAAAAACTACTTAACATTAAACTTTAAAAAATTTAGAATATATCACCGCAATATATTTCATATATATTATTTATATATTATTATAATTTATTAATATTCATAATAATGAAAAATTGTATAGAGTAATAAATATTAGGAAAAATAATATAAAAAAATTTTTAAACACAATTATTTAATAATGTATATATTATTAATACAATTAGTATATTTAAATTAGTGTTTATAATATATAAGTTTGTATTAGTATTATATAAATAAATATACTGATATTTATATTAAATTATCTTATGATTATATTATATTAATTTTAATTAAAATTTCACTACAGTTTGGATTATTTAATATTAAAAATGATTATTTTATTAGGTGATTAAAGAATAAAATTACTATATATAGAAAATAGATGTATTTTAATTTTTTGTTTGTTCGATTATTTGATTATTTGATTATTTGATTATTTGATTATTTGATTATTTGATTATTTGATTATTTGATTATTTGATTATTTAATTTATTCTTATATTAAAAAATATCACCTATTCTTCATTTATAAATATTTTATTTCTATATAATAATATATATTAAAAAAAGACATTTTTTAATAAATAATATTTATATATATTATTATATATATTACTACATATTACTATTTTTTCTAAATGTCTTATTGTCTTATTAAATAAGACTATTATACTAAGTTATATTTTATTTATAAATAATAAATATAATAATTTTTAAATAAAACTTTTAATAATTAAATACTTAAGAATAGTTTTGTAGTTAAGAATACTTTTGAAGTATAAATTATTAACTATATTTTATAGTTAAGAATAGTTTGTTTTTTTATATATATATTAATAATAATGATGAAAAATCTTTATTAACTTTTAATTAAAAAGGATTATTTGGATGTTTATCACTCTTTAATTAAAAAGGATTATTTGGATATTTATTACTGTTTAATTAAAAGAATTATTTGGATGTTTATTACGGTTTAATTAAAAGAATTATTTGGATTAATTTTGAAAATTTTTCAAATAAAAAAATTTCTTTATTATAAAATATTATATTGCATTTACTTTTTAATAATTAATAAACACTTTTTTTACGATTATTCAGTAGTACTTATTATAAAGTAAATGATTGGATGAAAATGATTTTGCAATTATTTCAATCATTTTCAATTTCAATATACCATATATTATATTTTATTTATTTATTTATTTATTTATTTATTTATTTATTTATTTATTTATTTATTTATTTATTTATTTATTTATTTATTTATTTATTTATTTATTTATTTATTTATTTATTTATTTATTTATTTATTTATTTATTTATTTATTTATTTATTTATTTATTTATTTATTTATTTATTTATTTTATTTATTTATTTATTTATTTATTTATTTATTTATTTATTTATTTATTTATTTATTTATTTATTTATTTATTTATTTATTTATTTATTTATTTATTTATTTATTTATTTATTTATTTATTTATTTATTTATTTATTTATTTATTTATTTATTTATTTATTTATTTATTTATTTATTTATTTATTTATTTATTTATTTATTTATTTATTTATTTATTTATTTATTTATTTATTTATTTATTTATTTATTTATTTATTTATTTATTTATTTATTTATTTATTTATTTATTTATTTATTTATTTATTTATTTATTTATTTATTTATTTATTTATTTATTTATTTATTTATTTATTTATTTATTTTATTTATTTATTTATTTATTTATTTATTTATTTATTTATTTATTTATTATACAAAAATTTGTTGAGGCGTTAATTTAATATATTAAATTTAGCTTAATATATTATTATATTTTATTTTAATATATTGTAATTATTTATATTTCAATATATTATTATAAATTTAATTATTTGGATTATTTTAATTCAATTAAATTTCATCAAAAATTTTTTAACTTTTTATTTATTTCATATAGTCTTTTATATTATGTAATATATATGAAGAATTATTAGGATTATTTCAATTATTATCTTAATTTAATCAAAATGTATTAATAACCTATTATTTATGTATTACAATATATAATAAAGTTTGATTATTGGTTTATTTGGATGAATAAATTTATGTTTCATTAAAATCTGAGTGTAGCATTTCGGCAATGTACATGAAATTTTTTGCATTGACAGGTCCTTTACGCCACATTTCATATTTTAAATTTATATAAATATTTTTTGACGCCACATTTATATAAAAATTTTTTAAGAGAGTTTATATACTAGTACTT
Organism: Anaeromyces robustus; assembly: GCA_002104895.1. Lineage (NCBI taxonomy): Eukaryota > Fungi > Neocallimastigomycota > Neocallimastigomycetes > Neocallimastigales > Neocallimastigaceae > Anaeromyces > Anaeromyces robustus. The sequence continues at coordinate 127,238 of MCFG01000013.1, read as the reverse complement.
GTATATTAAAACATTTCTTATTTATTTCATAATTTAAAGAATTATAAATATAAATTTTAAATTTCACTTAATATTTTATTTATTTCATAATTTAAAGAATTATAAATATAAATTTTAAATTTCACATAATATTTTATTTATTTCATAAGTTAAATAAAAAAAAAAGAAATATTAATAAAAAGAAGATACCACTAATAAATTGGTTTCATAAATCAATAATAAATAAAATATTGATTTTAATAATATAATAAATTTTTTATTTATTTATTTTATAAGCCACAATATAATACATTTAAATAATACGTTATTTTAATGCGCGATACATTTACGAAATACATTGCCGAAATGCACACTTCCCCATTAAAATGATTATTGTTTAATAAATATTAAAATTTTATTTTTAAATATTTATTATTTATTATTATTTGATATCTCTAATCTCTATATGCTAATTAAAAAAAAAAAAAAGACATAAAACTATTAATAATAATTATGATGAAAAAAAAAATAGTTTTATTAACTTGTTTCTTGTTTATTATAAAATTTAATCATTATTATCAATAATTATAAAATTTTATTCAGTTAATACTATTATTTAATTATTTATTATATTATTATTCATTAATTATTATCCTTATTATTATTATTATTATTATTATTATATTATATTATCATTACTTTAGTATTTAATATTAATTCTTTATTAATAAATAATTTTTCCTTTTAATTCAAAGGAATAATTTTCCATTATTTTTATAATATGGAAAAACAATTATTAGCAATATTAAAAAATCTATATATTATTTATGTTCAAAAAACTATTGGTTAAACAATTTTATTATTATTTATACATTAATTAATTAATTTATTTAGTTATTTATTTAGTTATTTATTTAGTTATTTATTTATTTATTTATATTAAATAAATTAGTTACAATATTGTCAATAATTGTTTTTCCATATTATAAAAATAATGAGAAAAATATTCCCTTGATTTATTTATATTAAAAGGAAAAATTATTTAATAATAAAAAATTAACAATAAATACTCTAAATAATAACTTTATAATTTGATAATACTAATGAATAATTATAATATTTATATATATTTTATATATAATATTTAAAATATATTTAAGAATACTTTAATTCCTAAATATTATCGTAATAGATTTAATTATGATATTATAAAAAAACGAAGTTAATATACCAAAACTTTCATAGTTATTTTTTATTTAGTTTTTTTTTTCTTTATTATTTGTTTTTAGGGATCATTAAATAAATGTAGATTTAATTCTTCTCTTAATAATAAATTCTTCATAGTATTTTTCTTACCCTTGCCACTATATGTATTATTGATTAATTTATTTAAATTTTAAGAAATATAATATGTTATAATGTTACATAAATTTTATTATCATGTTGACAAAAACTACCTAAGAAAATGATTACCAATACATAATTCTATTAATAATCATAAATAAAATTTCCCACTTTTTTATTCTTTTTTCCTTTCTTCCTTCCTTTCTTTCTTTCTTTCTTACTTTCTTTCTTTCTTTATTTATTTATTTATTTATTTATTTATTTATTTATTTATTTATTTATTTATTTATTTATTTATTTATTTATTTATTTATTTATTTATTATTTATTTATTTATTTATTAATTAATTTATTTATTTATTTATTTATTTATTAATTTTTTATTTATTTATTTATTTATTTATTAATTTATTAATTTATTTATTTATCTATTTATCTATTTGTTTATCTATTTATTAATTTATTTATCTATTTATCTATTTGTTTATCTATTTATTTATTTATTTATTTATTCATTGATTTATTTATTTATTTTATTTTATTTTATTTTATTTTATTTTATTTTATTTTATTTTATTTTATTTTATTTTATTTTATTTTATTTTATTTTATTTTATTTTATTTTATTTTATTTTATTTTATTTTATTTTATTTTATTTTATTTTATTTTATTTTATTTTATTTTATTTTATTTTATTTTATTTTATTTTATTTTATTTTATTTATTCATATGTATATATTTATTTAGTTTTTTAATTATTTGTTAATAATTTTATTCAAAATTGTCATATAGTATCCACCTATTATTATTATTATTATTATTTAATTTTTATTTCAATATATTGTATTATTAAACATTGTATATAATAAATATATAAGTAATTTAAATGAATTATTGGTAATTCTATTATTCCTATAATAATATATTTAAATAGAAATAAATTGTCAATATATAGATAATACAATATTATTATCTTAATAAATAAAATTTTTGGTAAATTTTCTTAATATGTATCTATATATCTAATGTAATATTATAAATATTATGAAGTTTTTTTTATATAAGTTTGTTATCCCATAAAAAAAAAATTGTATATTTAAATGTAAATTATTATTTAAACAAATATGGAAATTTTATATATATCATAAATAAACAATTATAGTCTTTGATCATTATATTAGTCTTGTGCTACTGTTATTATATTATAAAATAAATTATTAAATGAAAAATAAATAATAATCTTGTCTTTTTTTTTTTAATAGTTAACACATAAAAATATTCATTATCAATGTTATTACTAACATTATTTTTGAGTAGTTTATTCTAATTAGATTTATATTAAATATAATTGTAGATATATTAAACTCTAGTATAATAATACAAATACAGTTTATAATAAAAGTAAAATTTTAAAAAAAAATAAAAAACATAATTAAATGTATTATTATTAAAAAAGCTTATTTTATGTTTTTAATTAAAAAATAAAAAAAGTTTAATTCTCATGATTGATATGAAAAAAAATATATTAAAAACTAATTTATAAATAAGCTATTAAAAACTTCAATAAAAAAATATTATATTATATAATTAACTATTGAATTTAGTATATAATTTATTTGAAAAATGCATTATACCATATATAGAATAATGTATTCTTTTTTATTGAATTAAATTCTTATTAGTTATCGTAAATAAAAAAAAATATCAAGCAGAAAAAAAAACTTTAAAAACTTATTTTATTTATTATTAATTATACTTAATTAAAAGTTCAAAATAAAATAAAATTTAAGATAAAAAAAAAGCCTATCCCTAAATTTATTAATACATTCTTATTATAATAATGATATATAATTAGATCTATCTTGGTTTTACTTAATAATTTTCCCTTTAATAGCAGTATCAATCAATTATATATTTTTTTCATATTAAATATAATATATACTAATTAATAACTCAAATATTAATATTCTTATTTAAGTATACTTAACAACAAAAAAAAATAAATAAACACAAAAGTATAATTACTGAAAAAAAAATAAAATATAAGAAGAAAAAAATAGAATATAAAAAGAAAAAAAATAAAATATAAAAAGAAAAAAAAATAAAATATAAAAAGAAAGAAAAATAAAATATAAAAAGAAAGAAAAAGAAAGAAAAAAGAAAAAAAAGAAAAAAAAGGGTAAAAATTTTTTAATGTGATATAATTGAAAAAAGGGAAATGAAAATAAATATTATGATATGAAACTAATATGTGTAGCAACATATTAGTATATTTAATAATAATAAAATTATTAAATATTAAATTCATATTTTATTAATAATTTTTATATTTTATATTTTATATTTTTTATATTTTTACTAAATATTTTATTTTAAAAATTATTCAAATTATTATATTTTTATATATTATTAATATAGTCGAATTATATATTATAATTGATTATATTTATTGTGATAATTTATTTTATTAATTATTAAAAATATATAGTTTTATATATTATTTATATATTATAATTAATATTATTAAAATATTTATATATTAAGTATTATTTGTATATATAATATTATTATATTTATACTATATATTAAATTATATTTTAATATAATATATAATATATTTTATATATATTATTAATATTATATTAAATATAAAAATTTATTAATAATAATATTATAAAATAAATGTAAAAGAAAAAAGGAAGGACTTTTAAAAATTATTAAATAAAATAAATAAAATAATAAATAAGATATTGAAATACAAAAGATACCATATTTCGACTACAACATAAAATTTACTCATATCAATTATATAATTACATGACTTGTTTAATATTGTTTTATATAAAAATTTAATATAAAATAATATTATAAAAAAATTTATTTAATTTAATATTTCATAATATTATGTTATTCAATTTATTTCTGATATTTATTTAATTATTTTTGCAAAAATTACTATAAAAAAAATCAAAAATAAGTTAAAAAAAAATGTTAATTATAGTTAATATGAGTTAATATGTTATATAAATAAAAGAATGTATAAAAAACTTTAACTTTTAGAAATTTTTATCATATTTATTTCTTTTAATACAAAAAAGTACATATATTTATTATTGAAGTAATGAATAAAAAGAATATCTTTAAATATTTATAACTAAAATATTTTTTTTTTGTTATATAAATATTATGTTATATAAATATTATGTTATATAAATATTTCTATTTTGTGTAATTATGATTTTAATAATTTGTAATATTTTTTTTGGAGAAATAAAACCTTAAAATATATAAAAAATTTAATATAAAAAAATTTTTTTATATTAATATCATAATTATATATGACAAAAGATAAAATTTAATATAATTACATCATTCATCTTGAATAATTTTAATAACAAAAAAAAAAATTCTACAAAATATTGAAAATAATAAAATAAAATAATAAAACAGTAATAAATATTATTCTATTATTATTCTATTCTATTGTAACAAAATAGAAAAATAGAATAGAAATAATATTACAATATAAATTAAAATATAATATAAAATAAAAATAAAATATATTAATTTAAATGATTGTACATTATGTAATTGTATAAAAAATTAATCAGACAATATACTTTTTTAAAACTTGATAACTAAATAAAATAAATATTATATATAAGAAACAAAAAATTAAAAAATATATATATGAGCTATTTTCTTTTATATTTAAATGGAAAAAATAAAAAAATAAGAAAGAAAATTTTAAAAAAAAATTTTATATATAGATATAGCAATAAAAATAGATATATAAATATTGTATTTATTATAACTTCTTAATAAGTAAAAAAATATATCTCAAATTAAAATATTTATCTATATATAAAAAACTACAATATAAAAATATTTTCATATCAATATAATTTTAAAAAAAAAAAAAAAAAAAAAGATAAATACTTCAAATAAATAGCAAAGTTTCAATACAATAAATTATTTCAACAAATAAATATAAAAACGTATTCAATTTAAATTTTAAATAAAATGCAAATGAGGAATAAATTTCTTTTTAATTAAAATATAATACTATAAAAATATAAATTACAAAATAATGTTATGTAATAATGTTATGTTATAATTTTATAATTTTATAATTACATATTTAATAATTTTATAATTTTATAATGTAATATTTAAATAATTATTTTAAATTACCATATATATATTTTAAAAACTATTTAAATTTTAATATATCAATTTATGAAAGAAATTTAATAGAAATAATAAGCAAAACAAAAACAAGATTTATTGTTAATTTTCAAACAAATAAAAATAATTAATAATAAAATCAATGATTAATAGCTTTAAAGAAATTAAGTAAATGTAATGAAAAAAAAATAGTAAAAATAGATAATATTTGTAAAACTATTAAACAGTAAGAAATAAGACAAACTATTAAACAATAAGAAATAAGACAAAATAATAAATAATACAATTAAAAATATTTACACATACGTATTACATATTAATACGTATATAAAATAATTGCAATTAACAATAAGTTAAAAAAAATAAGTTTAATAAAAAAGAAATTTCTATCAATAATGTACAAATAATGTAATTGAATAATATTAAAAAAAAAAGATAAGTATATTACAAGATAAGTATTTTTTTTTTTTAATTCCTAATATTTTTATGTAATAAAATTAATTGTAACGTAATAAAATCAATTGTAATGTAATAAATTAATCATAATAATATATATAATCATAATAATCATAATAATACAAATAATCATAATAATCATAAAAATTGAAAAAATCAATAATCATAAGATTTTGAAAAACTGGAAAATATCATAAAATTTTTAAAATTAATTAAGTAATATATGGGATAATAGAAATAAATAATTAACAATAATTATTAATTAATATATTATATTATATTATTTGGTTATTTAAAATAAAAATTTTAATAAAAAAGGAAAAAATAAATAATAAAATTTTTAAGAAATAAATATATTAATAAAAAATATTGTATACAAAATAAAAATTTTTCCTAAAAATATTAATTATAACACAATAAAAAAATATAATTAAATTATATTAAATAATATATTTAATTACTAATTCAATATATAAATCTAATATATATTTTATATATTAATATTCATTTTAATAAATTTTAAATTAATTTATATATATAATATGAAAATAATAATTTAAAAAATAATGGAATAATATATATGAAAATAATTAAATATAAATTTTGATATAACATTAAAAATTTGAAGATATGAAATTTTTGGAATAATATATTTATTAACATATATAATAATTTATTGACAAATATATTAAATAGAATTGTTTATTATAAAAAATTAAATAGAATTATATAATTATAAATAAACAAATTAAAAATGGAATAATTATATATAAAATTATTAATTAAATTTAATTATAACTATTAGTTATGGAATTATATATTAATGATAAAAAATATCAATTAAAAATACGTAATTAAATAAATAATTAATATTAAAACTTTTTATAATTTTTATCAAATTAATTTTTATGGAATAATTATATATTAAATGAAAAGATATTTTTTAATTTTCTGAAATTATTAAAATTATATCATTTTATTTATATTTTACTTAAAAAAAAAAATTGGAATAATTAAATATAAAATATAATTTATAAATTATCCATTTTTAAAAATTGATATATTGATAATAAAATTATGTAAAAAAAAAAAAAAAAAAAAAAAAATTAAATGGAAAAATATTATATAAAATTTTAAAAAATTAAATTTACAAAAGATTATTATATTAAATTCTTTGAAGATTATAACGATAAAAATGAATTAAAAGAAATTGAAATTATATAAAAATATTTAAATTAACATTAAAAAAATAGAATAAAAATTATAAGTGCATATATGTATATAAAATATTAATATATAAAAGAATTGAAAGAGAAAAAAAAAAGGATAAAACAATATACAAGAATAAAACCCTTGTTTTTATTAATTACAGAAAATATACTTCACTACACCTTAATTCTTATTACTATTATAAGAATTAAATTTAATTTTTATAATAGTAATAATAATATTCAATATATAATATAAAACATTATATCCACAATACAAATATAAAAATATTTTTATTTTTTTCAGTTTAAAAATATTAATAAAAAATATGAAAGAAAAAGAAAATTATATAAGACATGTTCTTTATTCCATTTTTTTTGTTTATTTATTTATTTATTTATTTATTTATTTATTTATTTATTTATTTATTTATTTATTTATTTATTTATTTAATTATTTATTTGAAATGCTTTAATACTCTCTAATAAACCAATAATAAAACAATGTTTTAAATAAAATGTATTATAAATTATGACTATTAGACCGATAATTGTCTTTTTTTCCATCATTTAATTTTTTTTAGGAATATTTCATTATAAATATTGAATATATATCATATATTAATAATATATTATTCTATATATTGAATTAAATTTATTGCATCATACTATATTATAACTTTTTTTTTTTTTATGGCACACAATTTGTACGTCAACTTTATTGAATTTAAATATTAAAATACATGAATCATAAAAAAAACACATAATGAAAAAAAATGATACTAAAAAAAAATAAAAACCAGTAAAATATTATAGATAATAATAGATAATACTGGAGGAAAAAAAGAAGTATAATAATATTTAAAAACAATAAATCCATACAGCCCTTAATTCTAAATATAGAATTAAAGTAAAATTGATCTATCCTATTCCACTAGGGTCGGAAATAGGATCGGCATTTGCCCTACTAGGCTGTCCTAATATTATAACATATATAAATAATTAGACTAATGTGTTTTTATTTCAGTTTTTATATAATGTTGGAATTATTCAATAAATTATGGCTTATAAAATTAATAAATATATATTTATTTTTTAAAAAAAAAAATAAACATTAATCATATTATAAGTGGCACATTAATTAAATGTACTTTTATTAAATAATATCGGAAAAACAATTAATAATAATAAATCATTAAATTAATTTTTTATAATTACAATAAATTAGCGAATAAAAAAATAATAAAAAATATCAAATATAGGAATATTAATATATAAACGGAATAATATTCATAAATAAATGGAATAATAAAGATTATTAATAATTATAATTATAATTATTAACCAATATTAAATCATTACAATGGAATAATAATATAAAAAAAAATTAATAAAAATATAATTATCCCTTAATAATATAATCAAATAAAATACATAATTCAATCAATAATAAATTTTTTATATATTAATTTAAAATAATATTCTGATTAATTTGGTACTTGTAGGAAAAATTACAATTCTCTTTATTATTTCTAAAGAATTTTTAATTAATTTCTTAATTTTTTATATATAATGTATCTAATTATAAAATTTTAAAAGAACAAAAAAAAAATTATAAAATTTAAAAGAGTAAAATTTATAATTTATATAATTCAAATGAAAGTATAATTTGTAATTTAATTCATTATTTCAAATTTATAATTATATATCAATGAACAAATATTATTTTCATAATTTAAAAAATATTACTTATTTAATATTTATAAATTACATTTCATTACAATGGCGTAAATAAACAATATTTATTCTATTATTTATCATTTATTATTTATTATTAAATTTTTATTTATTTTATTCATTATTTATTATTTATTATTTATTATTTATTATTTATTATTTATTATTTATTATTTATTATTTATTATTTATTATTTATTATTTATTATTTATTATATATTTATCTATAAAATATTAATATTATTATTAGTTATTTTTATCATTTATTAATTGGAAGAACTGTTTTTCCATATTTGTATTTAAATTATATATAAATAAAAATTTTAATTAAAAGGTTATTATTAATTATTTATAAAGTTTTTATTATTACTGTTATTATTATTTGTTTGTTTATTTATTTATTTATTTATTTATTTATTTATTTATTTATTTATTTATTTATTTATTTATTTATTTATTTACTTATTTATTTATTTATTTATTTATTTATTTATTTATTTATTTATTTATTTATTTATTTATTTATTTATTTATTTATTTATTTATTTATTTATTTATTTATTTATTTATTTATTTATTTATTTATTATATTTATAGTTTATAATTTTTTAGATTATTTTGATAGTAAGATATATAAAAACAAAAGTTTTATTTATTTAAATATATTTTTTCCATTATTATTATATATAGTTTAAATGAATTATTTATTATAATATTTATGATAATTTTTAAATTTAGGTTACTATAGTTTGTTTGACTTTTTTAAAACAATTATAATATATGTATATTATTGTTATTTAATAATTTAAAAAAAAAAAAAAAAAAACACTAAAAGAATAATATGGATAGATTTGATATACTTGATTGAATGTTAAATTATCTTTTTTTAATATAAAGTTGAATTTCATAACTAATATTCAATTAACTATTATATTACAATAACAAAAAAAGATAAATAAAAAATAATAATTATATCATATATTAATGTAATATAATAACCTGTGTTGTTTTAATTGTTATATTAATAATAATATTTAGAATAAAAAACTTTTTAAGAATTAAAAATATATGTATTAATAAGATTGATGTTATTATTACATTTTTATTTTATATTTATTTTTCCTTCTATTTCAATATATTTCAATATATAATTATATTTTTTTTTTTTTTTCATTTCATTGATATAATTAATATACATTTTTATAGTTTAAATTAATAACTAACTACTTAGAAAAATAAAAATATAATATATTAACTTATTTGTATTTATATTTAGATGATAGTTTGTTTTTTTTTTTATTTATTTATTTTTATTAATTAATAAAACTTAAATATATAAATTTTAATAATATAATTATATAAAAATAGGGAAAAAGGGAAAAAGGGAAAATTGATAATTGTTTTAATATATAATATAGAAGAATATTATAATTTTTTAAAATATATATATATTGTATTCAATTATTATTATATAATTACTATTTAGTATTAATATATTAATAGGATTTTCCTTAAAAAAATAAAAAAAACAAATATACTTTATTATATATATAATAAGTATATTAAATTTAAATTTTGGATTATTTTTAAACCAGATTATTTTTAATCCAAAAAAAAAAAAAAAAACATTTTAATCTTAATAAATAGTTTGATTTATTTTTATTTTTTTTTTTAGCTTTTTTTTTTTTTTGTTTATTATTATGGATAATTTTTAATTTTTGGTTTTTAACTTTTTTAATTATTATTTAATTTATTAATTTTTAGCCTTTATTTATCTTATTAATGAATTAATTAATTATTCTTTAATACTATTTTTTTTATAAATTAGAGTTAAAGAAGCTTAATTTTATTATAATTTTCATAGAAAATTATAATAAAAAAAAAGATACATAAAATATAAAATAAAAATAAAATAAAGCTTTAAAAAAAAAAAAGAAAGAAATAATTTTCAATTTTTTAATTACTTTCTTTGTTTCTTTGTAATTATTTTATTTATTACTTAACATGCTATTAAATGTTAAGTAATAATTATAATTAACAGAATAATAATTTTAAAAATACTTTAATATAATATAATAATTAGGAAACATAATAAAAATATATAATAAAAAAACTCAGTCTCTAAGAAAAAAAAATTTATAAAATATTTTTTAGAATTAAACCAAAAGAAAAAAAATACAAAGCACACTAAAAAATAATAATAAATAAAAACGGAGTTACTTTCTATTACATAATATTAAAAATAAATTAAACTAAAAAAATAATAATTATTATCATAATTTTATTAATACTTTTTGTTTGTTAAAAAATAAAACTTTATTTAATTAGTGAAATTAAAATTATATTACAACTTAAAATAATTATAAAAATTATAATTACATTAAAGAAAAAAAAAAATAACAAAAAATTTACCATTTATTTATTTTATAAAATTATTTTTTAAACCATAAATAAAAAGTAAAATAGTTTTTAATTAATTACAATAATAATTTACATAATTATTTATTTAATAGTCATTAATAATTATTACTTTCTTTTCATATTTTTATTTATTGTTTTCATATTTTTATTTATTTATTTATTTATTTATTTATTTATTTGTTTGTTTATTTGTTTATTTATTTATTGATTTATTTATTGATTTATTGATTTATTAATTTATTTATTTATTTATTTATTTATTTATTTATTTATCTATTTATTTATTTATTTATTTATTCATTTATTTATTTATTTATTTATCTATTTATTTATTTATTTATTTATTTATTTATTTATTTATTTATTTATTTATTAATTAATTAATTTATTTATTTATTTATCTATTTATCTAGTTAGTTAGTTATTTTCCTACTGGTTTATTTATCAATTAATACAATAAACATCATTTATAAAACTGGGGAAATAATTTTATGCAACTACCAAAGATCAGAATATGAATAATAAAAATTTCCTTTTTATTTATTTATCCATTTTTTTTTTAAATAGTTAAATAAATAAAATATCCATATTTATTCATTATTTAATATATAAATAATAAATAAATATATAAATAATAAATAAATATATAATTCAAAAAAAAAAAATAAAAAATAAAAAATAAAAACTAAATAAATTATATACTTATTAATGATTAATAATTAATTTTAATATATTTCAATGATTATATTATTTAATATAATTTAATATATTATAACTAATTTATTTATTTGTTTAAACATTGTCATCATCAAAAAACATTGTCTAAGCGAACTATAAAACTTTTATTATAAAATTTAATAATTAATCATAATCATAATAATCGATTATTACAATTTTAATCCAAATAATCCAAACGATTTTGGAAAAATTATATAATAAATAAAATATAATAATAATAATAATAGTAATAATAATAATAATAACAAACAGATAAGATAATTTTTTTTTTGCTTGTTCATTTTAAATATAATCTTAGAAATATTTATTTAATATATATAATAATCCAAAAAAGAATATTTAATAATAAATCTTTTAAATATTAGAAATTTTTAATAAATGTAAAAATAAATATTATATAGTTAATATATATATAACAAACATATTAATATAATGGTAAAATAAACATATATAATTTGTTTAAACTATTTATAAATCAAATTGTTTTTTATAAAAATATTTAATACATGTTTATATAACATTTCCATCAAAAAATAATCTTTTTTTTTTATTAATTATTAGTCAGGTTTTTTACTTTTTATTAATATTTATTATGATGGTTATTATATATATTTAAATGAAATTATAGATAATATTAAATAAATAAAAGAAAGTAAAAAAATAGTAATATAAAAATGAATATAATTTTTAAAAAAATGGAGAGATTATAATAAAATATTAAAATGTTAAAACGATGAAAGTGAAAATATATTAAAAAAAAAATCACTTTTTATATAAAATAATCGAAATATTAAAAATGAAAAAAATGGGGAAAAAAATAATTAAAAATTGAGAAAATTGGAGATAAATTGGAAAATTGGAGATATAAAATATATAATATTTTAATTTATTATTTATATTAAAATGTTATATTAAAAATAATCTTGCTAAGTCATCAAAAGTTTTATATTTTTAAAATTAAAAGTATTCTTGGCTATATTTTTGGCTCTGACACCAAAACTTTTATTTATATATAACTGTATAAAAATAATATTAAAATATATCTTTTTTTTTAAAAAAAAAAAAAATTTAATAAAAATATTTAAATTATTATATTGTATAAAAAATTAATATAAGCCTATATAAATATGTTGATTATATATATAATATTATGAAAATTATTAAAAATTAAATACATTATCATTTTTTTACAAATAATATTTTCTTCAAATATAATGTAAAATTTAATGTTTAATAATTATTATTATAAAAAATAATACTTTTTATTATTATTATATTATAATTTTTATAAACAATATGAAACTTATTATCTTTATTATGTTAAAATTTCAACAAAATTTTTTAAATCATCTTATTTTTTTAATAATATTTTTATTGTGTAAATTCATGCATATATTAGTTTAATTTCTTTTTAATAATATAGTATTACTATTTACTATAAATGTTACATAATATAAATATAAATATATTTATTAAATAATTTTTTTTTTTTTTTTTTGAAATACATATTTATATTTTTTTGCTCTCTTGTATGAATTATTCAATATATATCTATTGTTAAAAATATTATATTAAATTTATTTTCTTTTTCTATATTGTTCTATCATTTTATAACTCTAAATATAATTATACAATTTCTAATTCAATATTTTTTTATTAATATATTAATATGATTTACTTAACGGTCCCTTTTTTATTAATGATGTATTCTTTTTAAATTCATTTTCTTATTATACTTCTTGTTAAACTTTCTTTTTTCCTTTTCTTTCCTCCATTATATAAAGTATTTAATTTTTTCGTTAAAAAATATTAATTATTAGAATAATTATTCAATAACTTAATATACAATTGTTTTTATTTCTTTTTTTTTTATCTTTTTAATTTAAAAAAATTAATAATGTATATAATTAATATAATTAATAAAAAAAACTATATTTTTATTTTTAACAAAGAAAAAAAAGAGAAAATTCTACTAACAATAAAATATTATCATATTTAATTCTTTTCCTCTCAATATTTTTTTTAATTGATTTCTATTATTATTATTATTATAACTTCAATAATTCCATTAAATAAATATTATAATCAATCTCAAAAAATAAAATATTGATCTCTTTAATTATTTCATTAAACTGTTTTTTTTTTATTCTATTATTTGAATTATTTCTAAATTTATTTAAAAAAACATAAATTGCAATATAGATTCAGATTTATAAAATATGTTATAATATGTAGTGGAATCTTAATTTAATATAATTTGAAATATAAATATGAACATTTTACATTTTAATATATTATTTGATTATATAAAAATATAAAAAAATGATAAATAATTCTTTTTTCTCTTTAGTTGTCATAACATTATAATAATCCATTAATTATATCCTTTGTCTATAATAGTAATAAATTTCATATTTTATTTTATTTCTTAATTTTTAATTCTGTTTTCACTATTAAATTTTAATAAACTACTGTTATTTTTGATTTTTTTTTATTGAATATCAAAATGAAAATGAAATAATAACTTATTTTTTCAATAACGATAATAATTATAAAGGCAATATAAAAATTCATTAGTTTAAAAAAATACATTTTATCTAGAAATCGAAATTTAATTTTTACATGAATAATAAATAAAAATATATATAAAAATGGAAAAAGTTAAATATTAATAATTTAAGAAGAAATTTAATAATTCTACAAATTATTAAAAAATGCAAAACTGTTATTAAATTATATATTTTAAGTAATGCTAATATATATTTAAAACAATATTCATTAAATAAAGACCATTTACTTGAAAGTCAAATATTCTACCTCTATAAATAGAATTGGTGATAAAGAGTAATCTTGGCAAACACCATTATTTATAGGGAATTCGTTTAAAAATTGATTATTCAGCGAGACACGAGTTTTCGAGGTAAAGTAGAGGTTTTCAATAAAATTAAGATATTTACCCCGTATACCAAGATTATTTAATTTTATTAAATATTGCAGATAGGAACAAAGTCGTAAGCTTTTTTTTCAAGTCAAGAAAAGCATAGTAAGTTAATTGATTTAGGAAAGCACTTCTTTGGCATATTTCATGGATAGACATGTAAAGTGAATATTTAGTTATTCTATTAGTTACAATTTTTGTAATGATTTTTATACTGACGTTAATCAATGAAATTCCTCCATAATTATTACAATCAAAGAGGTTTCCTTTTTTTGGAATAGAAATGATCGAAGTAGAATTTTATTCAGATGAGAAATCACTATCCCGAATTCTATTAAATAATAATTCAAGACATTTAATAGAATCCGAAGTAACTGAATCAGATTGTTTGGCTGGTTATTGTTTGAAGAATATCACAAAAAAAAAGCTTTAAAGAATTCAGAAGATATATCAACTGGATCTGGAGCTTTATTAATTTTTAAAAGAAAAAAAACAGTTTCATAAATTTTAGAAATAGTAATTAGACCATTGATATTCCATTCAGAAAAGTCTGGAGGAGGAAATCCAAGTTTATATTCCCAAAACTCTTTATTGAGACAATAACTAATAACTTTCAAAAGCTAAAAATTCATAATGTTCAGCAAACTGATAAATCTATTATTTTTGATAAGTAAAAGAGTTAAATATATATTTAATTTATAAATACTGTCCGAATTTTTAAAAAGAAATTAGTTTTTATTATTTCATTTTTATAATTAATTGATTAATAAATAAATTATACTATAACTTTCTCTTGCAACTTCATTATCATTATTCTATTCTATGTATCTTTTATATTATTATTAGTTACTCTTTTAATTATTTTATCTATAATTATATTCATATATTTATCGAAATTTTCATTAAATTATTTATATTCTTCATGTACTTTTTGGTAATCATTTACATCAATTTTACAACTGCTAGATATATTTAATATCTTTTTATATGTGTACTTTATTATATCATCTTTCTTCTACATTTTTCATTATTTTTCGTTTTAATTACTTATAATATAATAATTTACTACATTAAGATCTATACATTAATAGAATTAATAATTAATATGTACCTCCTTGGAATTTATTTAGATTTATCAAGCTACCTTACAAGATTAATATGGATTCTCT
Source organism: Anaeromyces robustus (assembly GCA_002104895.1). NCBI lineage: Eukaryota > Fungi > Neocallimastigomycota > Neocallimastigomycetes > Neocallimastigales > Neocallimastigaceae > Anaeromyces > Anaeromyces robustus. The sequence goes on along the minus strand of MCFG01000013.1, from coordinate 111,059 downwards.
TACTCAATTTATATTTTTTTAAAACTAATTTACTCTTTTGAAATTTTACTACAATAAATTGTGTGTGTGAATATTAATGATTTAATATTCGCACACAATTTATTGTAGGAATCACAGAATTCAAGAAACTCTGAAATAGTCGAAGCGTCATAGTTAATGGAAAAATTTTTGATTTTAGTATACATGATATATGTTTTTCATTAGAAAGTTTCTTGATAAAGTGAAGGCAATGAAATGAATAATCATGAAAATTTGATAGAATACGCGCCTCAATACTATCTCCTATTTTATTGAAAGTTTGTACAAATTTTTAAAGCATTTCGCCAGTTAAAAGATTATTAGAATTAAATTTCTCGGCTAAAATAGAAAAGGAGTTGTGGAGAGTGATTGTTTTTATCATTAGATTTACATACTTCTCTTAACCACTTGAAAGTTTTAGAAGGGTGAAGATAGATAAAAGTTGTCTGAAGTCTTCTTTTTACAAGAAACTATAAATAAAAAAGTGATCAGATATATTAAGAAAAGAACTGCGCTGAAATTTTGTTTATGTATTCGAACATAATATCATTAATAATAACAAAGTCAATGCAAGAGTGATGTTATCCAGAAATTTTTGTGTATTGTGGTCCAACTATGTTTATAATAATCCAAATGTTGAGAAAGATTGGAAATAATATAAAAAAAATGATTTTTTTTCTTATTAAAATCACCAACAATAAAGGTTGGTTTATCTTTTTTACATGAGTTCAACCAATTTTTAATTTCTAAAATAGCTTTATTCCTACAAAGATGATGAACAGACAGACACAAGAACTTAAATATTACCAACTGAACAAATAAAACAACCAAAAGGATCCAAAATTAACTGAAATAATATAATTGTATTCAAAGGGATCGGAGTAAAATAAGCAAGGTGAATAAACACACATACAGAGGCCTCCCATGTAAGAGATTAACGAATAAAATCTTCTGAATATTAATATATAATTATTGAGGAAGGGAAATTTTATGTTATGATCTCGAAAATATTTACTGTTACAAACTTCTTGGAGGCAAATACATATAGGTTTGAAAATTTAATTGAAATATTAGAGATCGTCTCGTTTTTTATTATTCCAGCTATCAATGTTCTAATTAACACAAAAATTAAAGAATGGAGAGTTACGATTGAAATGGTTATAGAACTCAGTATTAAATGGTGAAAAAACATTATTAACAATTCTTGGAATACGAGGATTGATTGTTTTAATTCTACAAATTTTATTAGTAATATACCATTTAATCTTGGATACTGTTAGTTTTTTAGTATTTGGGTTAATGAGTGTTAGGGTCTTTATAGTCAACTCTGATAATAAAATAACTCTCTAAATTAGATGTTTGGAAATGCCATGAATGATATTGTTGATATTTGATACATGTTTACTAACAAAGTCGAATAATCTACTAATAGTTCATGTTTGTAGGTCATGAAAAGAAAAATAAATTCCTGTTCAAGATAACTGGCATAGTAACACACGATGTATTAACTGATGGTTAGAAGAGTTTGAAGAATTCATGTTGAAATGATGAAAGTAAGCTAAATAAAAATTAAAATTATAAAAGAAAAAAAAAGTGATAAAAAGTATTAAAGAGTAAAACATATAGAAAATTAATTTTTTTAAAAAAAAAAAAAGAATAAATATATAGAAGATAATTATTAAAGTTAATGTAAAAAAAATATATCTATAAAGATAAAAAAAAAACTTGATGAAAATTAATTTGAAGAAAAAATAGACTAAAAAATTAAAAAAGGATATTAAATTTTCACTTATTTTTTTTATATTCAGCTTTATTTCGTTAAATTTATTAACCGCTGTATTTCTTAAAATGTAATACTTCTATAGTTTTCATATAATTGATTGATTTATAGAATAATTGATTGATTTATAAAATAATTGAAATATTTATTACTGATATGGGTAAAAAAAATTTTAATTTATTTATCTAAAAGACAAAAGAAATCTATATAATATAATACTGAGAATTCTCATAATCATTACTAATTTGCATAATGCTTAACTTTTCTGAATATTATCACTAAGTAAAATGCCAAATTAAAAGTTCAGTATTTAAGTCATTAATTGTTCCCTACAAAAAAAAAAAAAAAAAAAAAAAAATGGTTTCCTATAAGAAATCATTATGGGTTCTTTTTGATGTAAAATAGTACTAAAAAATTAACAAGTATTATCATTACGCATAATGCCTAATTTGATAAACTATATATATCAAACTATACTACCATAGCACTGAAATTTGTAATACTTATTCCCCTCGGGATTCGATGGATAAATTTCCATCTTAAAGGTGTAATTCTTCTTCAAAAAGAGATTACTTTATTTTCTTTCATTAAATAATTAATTTATAAATAATGTAAAATTAGCAATAAATTAAATAATTCTTTTCTTTTTTTTTTTAATTATTTTTAATTTTTCATTAACAAATAATATTATTTTAAATATATATTCTTATTCTTCTAATTAATAATTGTCAATAAACATTTAATTCATTTTTATTACATGTAGAAAATAAATATAATACTTATTTATTTTATTAAATATATATTAAAAAAATATTTTCTTTAAATATATATAAATGATAACATAATATATAATTATCAATATATTAATAAAAATATGTAAATTTAAGCTGTTGTAAAGGGATAGATTTTAATAAATAATATTGGGGGTGTCCCATTTCGCCAAGTCACGTTTTTTTTGTGGCTAAATAAAACTATGTATACTTTATTTTATTTATTTTTTTATTTTATTTATTTATTATAATTATTATTATTATTTATTTATTATTTATTTATTTATTTATTATTATTATTATTATTATTATTTATTTATTTATTTATTATTTATTATTTATTATTATTTATTTATTATTTATTATTATTTATTTATTATTTATTATTTATTATTTATTATTTATTATTTATTTATTAAAATAAAATAGTTACATTTTTAATATGGCGTATTTTTAAAAAAGTGTAAATTTTTGTATTTTAATTTGGCGAAATGGGTCACATTCAATAATATTATCTGAAAATTTAATCTAATCCTTTTTCAATTTATTTCTTTATTTATATAATTATCATGTGATATTTCACATGAATGTATCGAAATTAAGATTAAAAAATGGGAGTATTGCATTTCGACATAATTTATGTTTAATGGTTTATTAATGTATATACTATAAATAAAAATATATATTGAAAAGTGGAATATTACTTATTTTGTATTTATTTACATATATTTATGTCGATCGTACATAAATTATGTCAAAATGCACTATATAAGAATATTGTATAATATTAAATAAATATTATACATTCTTATAAAATAACAGTTATTAACTATTATTTAAAGCTATTTTTAATTTATTATAAATAATAAAATAACATATTTATGGAAAATATATAACTAAATGAACAAATAATAAATAAATAAGTAATAAAACTGTTTATGAAGTTGAAATATTAGTTTAATATTATCCATTTTAACATTTAATAAAATTTGTGTAATGTTAGGAAGTTTTTTAATTTTAACAATTTATTTATTTAAATATAAAAATGAGAAAAATAATAATAATATGATAATTGTTATTATTATTATTATTATTATAATTATTATAATTAAAATTCTATAATATATTTTTATTTATCTTTTTACTCAATTTTTATAGTCATTTAGTATATAACATAAAATACATAACATAACATATTATATAAATTATTGTTTTCATAAGAATTTTATTTTTTTTTATAAAAAATTATAATCAATATATATTATTTTTTTAATCTATACTTTTTTGTTTTAATTAAAAAATTTGACAAGAGAATTTTTTAATTATATAAATATTATTGTTAAAATAATAATATTATAATAATAATAATATTATTATATATTATTATTAGTATTTTTATAAATCCTTTTAAATATTGCATTTTAATATATTTAATAATTCAATAATTAAAGTGTTAATATATTATAACAACGCATTAATTAATAATAGTTTTTTAAAAAAATATTCTTATTTTTAATCATTCCATAATAAAATTTTAGATTAATTATAAAAATACTTATTAAGTATAATTTTACAGGAAAAACAAACAAACAAACAAAAACTATAAACAAAACAAACTCACATGGAAATAAATTACTTTTTTTTATTATAAATTGTATGGAAGGAAGTTATTAAAAAAAAGAGAACATATAAAAAAGGTTATGTTTAATTAACATTATATAGAGTATTAATTAAATATTATTAATTTTATTAAGCAATAAATAAATAAATAAATAAATAAATAAATAAATAAATAAATAAATAAATAAATATATATTTGTATAAATAATTTTTATATTTTTTATATTATAAAAAGAAAGTTATTATTTTAAATATTTTTCTATAAAAGATGAAAAAATGCTTTTTTTATTTATAAATGATTTTATATGAGTTGAGTTATTTATTTTAAAGTTATATAATAATAATAATAATAATAATAATAATAATAATTATTATTATTATTATTATTATTATTATTATCATTATTATTATTATTATTATTATAAGTGATTGAAGTATTTTATATATCTAACCTGTCATTTAATTTAATATCATTTATTATTAATAATTATTCCTATTGTAAATATTAAATAAAGAATGAACACTAAATAACTGTTTTTCTTTTTTTTTTTTTGTTTTTTTTTTTTATTTTTTTTTACTTGGTACTTTTTTTTTTTAATTGTATATCTGTATTAACAATAAATGGTGCAATAATTTTTATAATAATAATATAATACAATATTATATATTTACAAATAATATATATATATATGAATATTTATATGAACATTTTACAATATTACCTATAATTGTAATTTTATAACATTTACAACTTTTTATTATTTATAATAACAGTTTATTTATTAATTAAAATAATATATGCAAATACTTTTTTTATTACTTATTATCTTTATTAATATATTGCCATTTTATTATTAATGAATATAATTAATATATATATATTATTCATTTGTTTTTGTTAATTATTGTTAAAATAATAACTATTTCAGATGTCAAGAGCATTTATAATTATTCTTTAAAAAAAAAAAAAAAACAGAAAAACAGAAAAATAGTAATAATGCATATATAATAAATATATACAAAATATATACAGAAAATAAATGATATAGAAATACATTTAAATAGTCAACATTATTTAAAGTAAACAACGATTATTCCTTTTTTTTTTTTTTTTTTTTTTTTTGTTTTATCCTTTTTTTTTTAATTTATAACTTTTTACCTTTGTCATTTAAAAAATTTTCTGTATTTTTTAATCTATATTAATTAAATAATAAAAATTAAAAAATTTTAATTTTTTTTCATTTTTTTTTAGATTTTCTGTATTTTATTATTAATAATTAATTTAATTTTTTTTTTTAATTTAATAATTTTCCTGTATATACTTTGTCTGTAAATAATTAATTTTGTCAACCAGATAAAATATAAAAACAATATTTAGCAAAGAATAATATAAATAATTAAATATAACATGTTACATATGAACTTTTAAATATAGATATTAGATAAACAAATATAAAAATATGTTAATAAAAGTAATTATAATAAATATAATAGCAATTATTAAAAATTATGTTTTTCATTTATTTTTTTCATTTATTGTTATTATTATTTTATAAATTTTTTTTTATTATTATAAATCTATATTATTTTAATAGTTATTTTTATTTATAAAACAGATATATTTTTTTTATAATCATTAGCATTTCACAAGGTATAATTTATTTGAACAATTATAAAAATTTCTTTATTTAGTAAATTAATGCGGAATAAGTATTATGTATCATTTTAAATATTATGATTTATTTATTTATTTATTTATTTATTTATTTATTTAATAATTATTTATTTCTTTTTTTTTATTTTTATTTTTATTTTACTATTATTATTATATTAGCCTGAAATGAATTTGTTATTATAATTATTATAATATAATGTAATATATTATATTCAATTTAATCAATATTAATTTTTATTTATTAATAAATAATTGTTTTAATTATATTTTATATTATTATATACCTTGTATTATTATTGTACTTTATAATACAAATATTCCAAAACAATCATATTATTATTTATTTACTTATATAATATACATTTATTTATTTAGTTACATTTTATATATTTAATTATTTAATTATTTAATTATTTAATTATTTAATTATTCAATTATTTAATTATTTATTATTAATATTTAGTTAATTATTATCTAATTATTTAATATTATTGTTTATTATTATTTATTAATTTAATTAGTTTTGTGTTTTTTTTGTGTGTTGTTTTTTAACTTTTATTCTATTATTTTATATTTTTATATTATTTAATTATATGTAATAGATTACAATATAAATTAATATATTATGAATATAATCTAAAATATAATATATTTATTAAATATTTATAAAATTTATTTTTTTTTTCAAAAGGATATTTTTAATAATAGAGAGTGATAAATAATAATTAAGTGAAATAAATTTTTAATCCATAAAATTTAATATAAAATTTAATATAATTAATAAAATATATTAAAGATATATTATTATATAAAATAATATATATTAATATATTAACATCAAATAATAATATATAAAATATTATAATAAAATATTAAATAATATTTTATTATAATATTTTTATATGAATAAAGTTATAGTAGTTTGAAATAAAATTTAAATATTTTTATTAATAAATCGTTGATCAAAAAAAATTAAATCAATAAAAACAATATATTATTAATATATTATAAATATAAATTAATATTTAATTCTATAATAATCAAAATGTAAATAATCTTATATTTAAGAATTAACGAAAATCAAACTAAAATAATTCCATATTAAATAAATAAATAAATAAATAAATAAATAAATAAATAAATAAATAAATAAATAAATAAATAAATAAATAAATAAATAAATAAATACGTAAATAAATAAATAAATAAATAAGTAAATACGTAAATAAAAATAAATAAATAAATAAATAAATAAATAATAAATAAATAAATAAATAAATAAGTAAGTAAATAAATAATAAATGAATGAGTGGATAATAAATAAATAAATAAATAAATAAATAAATAAATAATAAATAAATAAATAAATAAATAATAAATAAAAATAAATAAGTAAATAAATAAATACATAAATAAATAAATAAATAATTAACAAACTAACTTACTAACTAATTAAATAAATAATTAATATAGATAAATCGTATCATTAATATTTTAATATTCAGTGTTATCATAATTAAAAAAATTTTTTTGTATTATTTTCTTCTTTATCTTTTATCTTTATTTTATTTTTGTTATAAATAACAAAGGAAATTTCATATTTTTTTTATTTTTTTTTAAAGTTTAAATTAAAAAAAAAAAAAAAAAATAAATAAAAATAAAGAAATTATATATATAATTAAAAGGAAAAGAAAAGTAGTATATATAATTATAATAAAGTGGGGAATTATAATTAAATCTTATTTATTTTAATTATTACACATAATATATATATATAAAAACATTGTAAATATTATTAAAAAAAAAACAAAAAAAAAAAAACAAAACAAAACGAAAATAAATATAATACATAAATATCTATAACGATTTTTTTATTATTGTCTTTTTTACTAAAATAATTAATCATTATAAAAATGTCTGAAGAAATTAATTATTCTAAACCATTATTATTTGAAATTGCATGGGAAGTTGCCAATAAAGGTAATTTAATTTAATTTTATTAAAGAATATAAAATAATTATTTTTATTTCAAAAGATCGTTTTTTATATTTTTTTTTTAAAGTGAATTAGATGTTTTAATGAGTGATATTTTTAATGATTTGTTATTAAAAATATGTATATTTATTATTTATTATATTGACAATGTAAAAAAAGAGGAATCTATATATATAAGGAAATTATTAAACAGCAAAAATAATCAAAAAATAAAAAGAATATTTTTAAAAAATATTTCAATATGTATATATATATATATAAAGTTAATGATAATATAGCAAAAATAAAAGAATGTAGAAAAGAGTAGATTACAAAAATAAGAAATTTTATAAAAGAAAATATATAAAATTAAAAATATATTTTTTATTTGAAAGATAAAAAAAAATTATAAGATATGAAAAACACACAAATAAAAAAAAAAAAAAAAAAAGCGAGAAAGAAGAAAAGAAATAATAATAACGATAGTAATAAAATTAAAAATTGTATTAATATAGTAAACGTAATAAAAAATAGATAAAAAAATATATTGTTTTTATATTCATGTCAATAAATATTTATTTAAAAATAATATGTAAAAATGTCTTTTTTATTGTTTTTTCTTTTTATATATATTTTATTGATAATGAAAACATAAATAAAATCAATTATATTTAATTATTTAAAAATTTATTATTTAAAAACAATAAAAAAATAGTTGGTGGTATTTACACTGTTATCAAGTCTAAAACCCCAGTTACTGCTACTGAATATGGTGAAAGATATTGTTTAATTGGTCCACTTTCTTGGAAGACAGCTCCAATGGAAGTTGAAGAAATTACTGAAATTCCTTCTGAACCATTAAAGGGTACTTTAGATTCTATGCGTGAAAATGGTGTTCGTTTCTTATACGGTAGATGGTTAATTGAAGGCGCTCCAGCTGTTATTCTTTTTGATATTAACTCTTGCAGAAACCGTATGGATGAATGGAAGGGTGATCTTTACAAGATTTCTGGTATTCCATCACCATCTGATGATTTTGAAACCAATGATGCTATTGTCTTTGGTTACATTGTTGCTTGGTTCCTTGGTGAAGTAAGTATTTGTATATTTGTTATTTTAAAAGAAAAAAAAAAAAAGATTTTCTAAATAATTATATTTTTATAAATTTATATTTTTATTATTTATATATTATTTATAATTAAAAAAATACATTTAAATAACAATAAAATTAAAATTATATATATTCTTATTGTTTAATTATTATTAATATATTATTTCAATTATTTTAATTATTTATTTATTTATTTTTTTTTTTTATTTCTTTCTTTATTTTATTTTCAATTTACTATATATTCATTTACATAATTTATATAAAAATTTTATTGTACATTTAGTTCTCTTACCGTTTATACTCAAAGAAGAACAGAGTTCCAACTGATATGCAACTCAGTAACGCTCATCAACTTTCTAGCCATCATCAATTAATTCACCCAGTTAATATTAAACCATCTGTTTATTCTACTTATCATGTTTCTAATAGACCACTTATTATTGCTCATTTCCATGAATGGTTAGCTGGTGTTGCTTTAGTTTTAATTCGTAAGCGTAATCTTGACATTGCCACTATTTTCACTACTCATGCTACTTTATTAGGTCGTTACTTATGTGCTGGTGATGTTGATTTCTATAACAACTTAAAATACTTTGATGTTGATAGTGAATCTGGTAAAAGACAAATTTACCACCGTTACTGTATAGAACGTGGTGCTGCTCACTGTGCTGATGTTTTCACTACTGTTTCTCATATTACTGGTTTCGAAAGTGAATGGTTATTAAAACGTAAGCCAGATGGTGTTTTACCAAATGGTTTAAATGTTGTTAAATTCAGTGCTATTCATGAATTCCAAAACTTACATGCTCGTAATAAGGAAAAGATTAATGAATTCATTCGTGGTCATTTCTATGGTCACTTCGATTTCGATTTAGATAATACTTTATACTTCTTTACTGCTGGTCGTTATGAATACCGTAATAAGGGTGTAGATATGTATATTGAATCTTTAGCTCGTCTTAACTACAAGTTAAAGCAAAGTAACTCAAACATGACTGTTGTTGCATTTATTATTATGCCAGCTGCTACCCATTCATTCACTGTTGATGCTCTTAAGGGTCAAGCTGTTATGAAACAATTAAGACAAACTGTAGCTGATATGCAAGAAAGCATAGGTAAACGTATTTTAGCCAGTGCTGCTCGTGGATCTTTACCAGATCCAGCTAGTCTTTTATCTGATGAAGAAATGATTGTTCTTAAGCGTAGAATCTATGCTCTTAAGCGTGATTCCTTACCACCAGTTGTTACTCACAACATGGCTGATGATGCTCATGATCCAATCTTAAACCATATTCGTAGAGTTCGTTTATTCAATGCTCCAAGTGACCGTGTTAAGATTATCTTCCATCCAGAATTCCTTAACTCTAACAATCCATTACTTTCTCTTGATTATGAAGAATTTGTTCGTGGTTGTCACCTTGGTGTTTTCCCAAGTTATTACGAACCATGGGGTTACACTCCAGCTGAATGTACTGTTATGGGTGTTCCATCCATTACTACTAATCTTTCTGGATTTGGTTGTTTCATGGAAGAAATGATTACTCATCCAGCTGATTACGGTATTTACATTGTTAACCGTCGTACTTGCAGTGTTGAAGAATCTGTTGAACAATTAGCAAATTGTATGTTTGACTTTACTAAGAAGACTCGTCGTCAACGTATTAACCAACGTAACCGTACTGAACGTCTTAGTGATTTATTAGATTGGAAACGTATGGGTATTGAATACCAAAAGGCAAGATGGGTTGCCGTATTAAGAAAATGGCCAGAAATTTCCTCATTAGAAAATGAAGAAGAAGAAGAACAAAATTTAAATCTTGATGAACAATCTCTTCCAGATGAACAAACTATGAGTGAAGGTGAAGAAACTATTCTTGGTCGTAAGATGCGTAAGGTTCCACGTCCACCATCTGCTCCAGGTTCACCACGTATTCTTGAAAGTTTCTCTGACCAAGATTTTGATACTTGGAAGGATATGAGTAAAACTGATGGTGTTCAAGATTCCGTTATAGATGATTTAAAGAAATTAAATGTTAGCGGTAATAAGAATTATATTGATAACTATGATGATGATGATTCTGACGAATAAATATAATGAAAAAATAAATAGAAAGGAAAAAAAAAAAATAGAAAAATAAAAAAAAAAAAAACATATATATTTAAAAATAATAAGCAAATATAAATAACAAATTAAAAAAAAAAAAAAAAAAATATTGCACACATAGAAAAAATAAAAATTAAAAAACAAAAAACAAAAAATATAAAACATAAAACATAACAAAATAAAAAAAAAACAAAAAAAAAAAAAAAACAAAAAAACAAAAAAATCAAAAAACAAAAAAAACAAGAAACAGAAAACAAAATTTTTATATAAAAATTATTAAGTATTGATTTTAATTAATTTTACTTTTTTTTTATTTTTTTTTTTTTTAATTATTATTATTTTTATATTTATAAATATATTAAATATTTTAATTTATCATTAAATTAAAAAAAAAAAAAAAAAAAAAAAAAAAAAAAAAAAAGAGTTAAATAGAATTTGATATAATCAATACTCTACTTTTCTTTCCTTATCAAATTAATAATATTATAACAACATCAACAAGAACATTTATGATTTATTATTATGTCAAAAATATTTAAAAAATAATACAAAAAAAAATTAGAAATTTATACCAAAGAAATATCATAATTGTAACAATATGAATATGAATGATAAAAGTTTAGTTGTTCTAAATTATTAAAAAAAATATTATTATGCTTTTGCGATTTACCTTATAACAAAACAATATATATATAATTTTTTTATATAAGAAAAAAAAAAAAAAAGAAAGTAGAAATATGGAAAAAAATAATAATTTAATAATTACAAGTATTAGAAAGGAAATTTAAAAGATATATAGTATATTTAATATTTTTTAATTATTTAATATAAGAAAAAAATATATTATATTATTTTATTTTTTCATATCTTTTAATTTAAAAATTATTTATATTCCTTTTCTCAAATATAAATGTTTTTTTTTTTTTTTTTTTTTAAAAGAAAAGAAAAAAGTATTTATCCCTTGTTATATATAAATATAAATATAAATACATCTTAATTAGATTTTTATTCTTTATAAAAGAATATAAGCAATTAGATAATAATATATATTATAAAAATTATAATAATCATTTGCATAGAACTTTATAATTTTTTTTTTTATATTAAAATATATATTTAAATAAATAAATAAAAAAAAAAAATAAAAAAAAAAAAAAAAAAATAAAAAAAAAAAAAAAAAATAAAAATAAAAAAAAAAAAAAAAAAAAGAAAAGAAAAAAAAAGGAAAAAGAATGTTTTAATAGTTTTTTTGTGTATATTCTACAAGTTTCATTTATATATTTATATATTTAAAAATGATTAAAGATAAAGATTTATATGACCATAAAAAGGAAAGTATAGATCTATTATTATTATAAATATATATATATATATATATTTTTTTTTTTTGTATGATTTAAAATCTTCATTTATGTAGTTATTTTTTATTTATTTATTTATTTATTTATTTATTTATTTATTTATTATTATTTTTTTTAACATTAAGAAATATTATAAAACTATTATTTATTTCTTGGCGGGAGAGTTAATTATTATGACTTGATGAAAATAGAGTGGAGAGATTTATGTAAAATACAATTTAATTCTGGCATTTTATTTTACAATGTTACGCATTATACAGCTATAAGACAAATTGCTCTATTTATAAAATTCTTTTCTTCTTTCAAATAATGGGTTATCTACAATAAGTATATAAAAAAAATTATAAATGAATAAGAGATAGTGTCATAATATATATTAATATAAATAAAGCTGACTTGTAGAAAGTAAAGTTTTTTTTTTTTTTTAAAGGTGAAGTTACAAAAAAAAAAAAAATTATAATTGCTATTTTATTTTATTCTTCTTGTTATCAAACTTCTATATAACATTATACATTATATTTATTATATATATTTATATATATTAAATGAAGAATAAAATTAAATAATATTAAAATATTATATGATATTAGTATATATATGAAAAAAAAAAAAAAAAAAATAAACGTTTTGATAAAATATATTATTGAATTATTATACATTTTTATATTTTTTATATAATTAAATAATTTATTATTCAATTAATGTTCATATATATTTATTGAATTATAAAAAGAATTATAAAAAAAAAATTAAGAATGATTATAATAATGATGTAAAGGAAATAAAAAGTAAAATACAAATAAATTAAATTATTCTTTAATGTTTAAAAATGCCAATTAAAATTATAATATACATGATGTAATAATTGAAGAAAATATAAAATAATTGATTTGAACTTTTTTACAATATATAAATATTATATAATATGAAAGTTTAAAATATTTTTAATATTTTTTTTTTTTTTTTTTTTCTTTTTTGTAAAAAGATAGATTAAACAAAATAAAAATAAATAAATAAAAAGATAAAAAAAAAAAAAAAAGAAATTTTTTTTTTTTGCTTGAATGAATGTAATACATATAAATATTTCCTATATCTTTTATTCCCCATTGCTTCTTTTTAAAATTTTTTTTATTACCATCCTGAACCTAAGGAACAAATTAATGCTGCGCCTCTTTTAATCCAATGACTTTGAGGTTGTATGGATGGAATTTCAATAGTTAAGACATAATTTGTTGAATGACCTGTAGTAGAAAGAGTACCAGCTCTTGTTAAAGTTTTATATACAGGACATTCATAAATTCGTGTTGTAGGTTTTACTCTATTTTTAACAGGTAATAACCATATTACTGGCATTTCAGAGTATAAAGTTTTTGGAAATGCTTCATTTAATGATTCTTTTTGACTATCCCATCTAGCTCCTTCTATATAAAGTCCACGAATATAACAACCATCTTCAGGTTTTTCTGTAATTAATTTATAAGGTTGCTCTATAACTTTATAATCAAAGGATAAACTATCGATAGAAATAACATATTTTCTTGCAAAGTTTTGAAGTGTACCTGTAAGGAAAGCTTGTGGGAAAAAGAATCCAGATATCCAAAATACTGTAGGTATACCATGATCTATCCATTGTTGTAAGAAATCAATTCTAGCTATTAAATCTTCTACCCAAGAAGATAAAGATTTTAAAGAAGGATAAGCTTTAGCTTCCCATAATGCTGGTACTTTATTTAAATAAATACTATTGGACATTTCTTCTAATGATTTACTCATTACTACTAAACCTTTAATAGCATTGATTAAATCTTTTAAAGAGGTATGAATTACAGTAATTAAACGATTAAACCTTACAACTTCTTGTGTTAAAACTGTTGACATAGATTCTTTATAATCTATAGGATACTTTTTAAGAATTTCTTTTAAATTAAATGGTAATGGGATACATTGTTGAATATATTGGACTGTTTCTATTATTTGTTCATCTCTTGTTTTACTATTACCGTTATTGGTTTGAGATGATGATGATTGTTTTGGCATTAACATTGATAAAGTATTGAAAAGACTTTGTGCTTCTTGTTGTGCATAAGTTATATTAGCATTTTCGTGCATTGAAAAAATATCTGTAGTCTCTTCTAATGGTAAAGATTTAATATAATTAATATAACTATTATAAGAATCACCAGAAATTGTATAATAAATAGTACTTTGAGTAAATTTATGACCATCTTCTAATACTTTCGGATTAATATAATCTTCTAAAATATTCATAATTAATCTTCGATCCCAATTATCTGTAACACGACCTCCATAATTAATTTCACCTATAATATATTTTAATACTTTATAAGGTATATCATCATATTCATTAAGATACATATTTAATTGTTTTGTACAAATTTGTAAATCTCCATCTGTAAATTCATAAGGTATATTCCATCCTAAACTACCAAATTTTCTTCTTTCTTGTACTACAGCATGGAAGAAAGAAAGTGAGAATAATAATTTTTTCCAAGGTTGTAATTTTGAATTAGAATTTAAATATTCTTCATTATAGGTACTATAAGTTCTTAAAAGATTAGCTTTTAATCCTTTAGATGGCTCTATTGTAGATTTAACACCATTTTGTAAGATAGCTACAGGAAATTTATCCGTTGGCATACTTGTTAACCATAATCTAAAATCTTTATTAACTTTATCAAATGTAAATCCATCTATAATATGATCTAATTTAGGCATCCAACTTGGACTTAAATGACAATTCTGTAATAATACCCATTGTCCTTTTTCCATACCATCCGTAATTAATTTTTCTGCTCTTGGTCCTTGACCTTGACCTAAGGAAACTGTAGTTAATTTTTTTGAAAATTTCATTTCTTCAGCAAATTTATAAAGAGAAGTTGCAGGATCTGCTCCCGAAGATAAAATGAAAATAATAGGTGTAATAGCATTGGATTCATTAAAAAGTGAAGATAATGCTGTACTTCTAGGTTCTACAAATTGTTCACCTAACATTTCCGTTACAAAATCTTGAATACCACTAGTTATTTTGTCTTCTCTTAGACATCTTAAAACTAATAATTTTTGGAACGTATCCAATTTCATACGCCATTTTCCTGGAAGTATTTCCTTATGTGGTGTGGAAC
The DNA here is from genome assembly GCA_002104895.1 of Anaeromyces robustus. Taxonomy (NCBI): domain Eukaryota; kingdom Fungi; phylum Neocallimastigomycota; class Neocallimastigomycetes; order Neocallimastigales; family Neocallimastigaceae; genus Anaeromyces; species Anaeromyces robustus. The sequence continues at coordinate 95,503 of MCFG01000013.1, read as the reverse complement.
TATCAAATATTTTTTTATAATCTTTGATATATGTAATAAAATCATCTTCAAAATGTTCAAAATTTGGTAGTGTACTAAGAGAACAAATATCAGACCATACTTTATTTGATAACCAATCTGATGCAGGATTAGCTATTTTTTTCTCTCCATTAACACTATTACCCGAGAGAAGGAATCTCCATTCATCCATATTAATTTTACCTTTATTTGAAAGAATACGTATGGTAAGAAGTAATGAAAACATTAATTTATGTTTTTCAAATAAACTATTACAAACATTACAAAATAGAGAATAGGTGAAGTATTCATTAATATTTGCTACTCTCGTTTCAATATTATTTGATTTTTCTGATTTTTCAATAGCATTGGTGAATAGATTCATAAACCAATGAAGAGAATATTGATACATAGGATCAACGATAGATAATTCGGTAATACAGAAAAATAAAATTTGAGTACGTATAGCAACAGGTTTATACTTATTTCTAGTTTGATCAATATCTTGTTCTGTTAATTCAGCTGCGACCATTTTTTCTGTAATTTCTGCTGAAGTTTCTTTGGAAGCTGCTAAAGTATCAATTAATCGTTCATCATCTACAGGACTACCTTCTACTGAAGATAATAAATAAAGAATTTTATCTTCAATTTCTTTTAATTCCTTTTTCATTTGTGCATTAGAAGCTACTAAACTATTCTTTGCTTCTTCTAAATCTGGTCTTTCATTAATAACAACTAAAGCTAAAAGTTGATCTTCTAATCCACTTGGAGTTAAGGTAAAATTAACTAAAGTTAATGTTGCAGAAAGTTCTGGTGAATATTTAGGATTTGGTAGTTTAGAAGTAATGTAGAATCTGAAATCATTATGATATTGAAGTACACTATCACCTAATTTAATAACATTATTACCTCCTTGTTTATATATTTTTTTAGCTAAAATGGGTTCTAAAGCTGGATCTAAAGTTTCATCTACATTTTCTAAAAGTACAGGCTTACCAAATCGAATAGCATTTTCTAAACTTCTAAGGAATTCTCGATCAGAAAGTTTAATGATTTCTAAACCATTTTCATTTTCCATATTTCTGATCCATTTATTTGCTTGACCTTGAGGATCAATTAATAATGGCCAACGTTGTGAATTCTTAATTATTATAGCATTGTCTCTAGATAAGGCATCCTTTGGTAAACCAAATAATTCCCATTCTCTTAATAATACTGGATTTCCTAAATTATTCCAAAGAGTAGTAGATTCTGAGTGTGGAATGGCAGTATTATTTAAAATTTTACTCCATATTTGTTTTAAATCTGAACGGTATTCCGGTGTAAAATTTCCTAAATAGGCGATTTCTCCTGCTGATATTAAAATATCACCAATAATATTTTTCAATAAAATATCTAATTCACTAATAGTAGAACTCCAACGACCTCTTTCATTTTCTAATCCAGATATTAACTTACTGGCTCTAGTTAATTTAATATTACATTCTTCTACTTGATCAGCTAATTCTTGTTTTCTTGCCGTCATTTCCATAAATTTTTGTTCCATTTCTTTAATATGTTCATCAGCTTCATGAAGTCTATCTTTTAATTGATTTAAGGCATCAATTGTAATTTTTAAGGATTCTTCTGCTTCTTTTAACTTTTCACGTTTTGGCTTCACTACTTTAGATACCCAGTAATATTTTTCCATGGCTCTTACCCATAAACACATAGATGTAGCTGCTTTCGAAACTCTTTCAATGACTTCCTTTTTAAAGTTAGGATTATCAATATATGATTTAATTTTATTAATAATATTATCAGGAATATTATCTTTATCATAATTCATAAGAGAATCAATAAACTTAGTTGGATCTGCTAATAACTGTTTACCAGGTTCCCAATAGTCATCAACTTTTTTACCCATTTTATCTCCATCAACTTTTTTAGGTTTGACATCTTTCATTATACATACTGCTTCAATAACAAGTTTTACTCCTTCTGGTGGACGTTGCATACTTTTTACTTCTGTTATATCACCTTTTGATAATGTTTTTAAACTATTTAAAGCATTGGCTAATAATGGTAATGCTTCATCTAAATCTCTTTTTGCGTCATCTGCAATAGCTTTAGTTTCATTTGCTTTTTGTGAGGCTAATTTTTCTTCATTAGCAATATTTTCACGAAGAATTTGAGTATTCTTTTTATCTATATCTATATTAACCATTGTTTCTTCTACTTCTTTAGAGGTAGAAATCAATAATGGTTGCATTGCCTTTAATTTTTCCTGTAATACTTCTACTTCTTGAGCAGCACTCAATAGTTTTTCTAAACCAGCTGCTGTACGTTTACGTAAACCATATAGTTCATTTCGTTTTTTTGAAAGTAAAATTCGATATAGGTTTAATAATTCTAAATAACTTTTTGGAGTAATATAATTATACCTTCCTATCTCATTTTCATATTGAATACATTTTAATCGAACAGATTCATGCATAGTTACACAAACATCTACTATACCATCAATGACTTCTTCTGATCCTAAGTCTGAAATATCAGCAATTGTATTAATAGCAACTGATCTAAGAGCATCTTCTGGCCACATTGAAAACCAATCAATAGTACAACAATTAACAAAAGATGGAAACATTCTTAAACGATTACGGAAAATTTCACCAATTGGACTCATACAAAGAATAATATGAAGATGATTTTGGACATTATTAACATATTTAGAGAAAATATTTTCTCTTGTAGGTATTTCTCCAGCTTCAATAACTTTTTGTTTATATGTATTCAAAATATTTTCCATTTCATCAATTGAATAAATCATTGGAACATCTCCAGTATTTAACATATTATTAATATCTTCTAAACATGATTCCATAACAATTTGTGTGTCTGAAAATAGGAAAACTATATTTTGACTTTCTAATCCAGCTTTCATCATTACTTTTTTAATATCATCGTGCCATTCATTTACACCATAATTTTTTGATAATTCAATTTGGAATATTTCATATTCTTCCATATATGAGGCTAAACGAGATAGTGATTGTCTACCACTACCACCTATACCAAGAAGAAGAGCATTACCTTTGGTTTGACGAATAATTCTACAAATTCTTGAAACATGTTCAATGGCATCTAAAAACATTACTAATTTTATAGGTGAATTGGATAAATTATTATATTCTTCTAAATACTCTTCCATTAATTTACCTAATTTATTAAGATCTTTTACTTCTTCATAGACTTTAATTTCAGCATTAGGTACTAAATAATCACCATAAATCAAAGGCTCATTCTTAACGATTTCATAATAATCCATTTTAAAAAATTTAGTAATAGTTACTTTAATCAAATTAATAAACCATTCACGATCTTCTTCATTTACCAATCTATCCTGAAATACTCTAAGACATTCATGAATCCAAAGTCTGTAAAGGTCTTCTTTTACAACTGTAGTTTTAGTATCAGCATTAAGTAACCCATGAATAACTTTAGACAAATCACGAAGATTGAAAGTGTAATGTGATTTAGCTGGTGTTGGTAATAATTCTTTTCTAATAATATTATATACATCTATTGACGCATTAACGATGTTATTAGTTAAACTTAATAAATCCTGTGATATTTTATCAAAGAAATTATCTAATACAGTTTTGAATATTTTATTTAAACTTGAATTTTCCATTTCAGTAAATGAAATAAGATTGAAATGCCTTATTAATCTTGGAGTCACAGGATTTCTTCCACCTCCTGGAGGTCCCATAGCACATATATAATTCACATCATTAATGTTCATAAAGCTTCCTACAGATTTAAGATCATACCATCCACCATGATCCATCCATTGCCTTATTAATTCAATAGGTGGTTGAGCATTACATACATCCAACATTGGCATATTCAAATCGTCAATAAATATAACATATTTTTTACCTAATGGTGGTCCATATATACCTTTTCTTCTTTTTTCCATTTTGGAATCTAATAAATCTTGAATTTGGTTTGCGTTGGTTCTTGCTGAAAAATTAATAATAATTGGCATATATTTGTCATCACCACTTTTAAGTAGTCTTTCCATAATTATGGAAGTTTTACCTGTTCCTGTTGGACCAGTACAAATAATGTTGTAGTTTTGTTTTATCAAAATTTCTAATAAATAAGAAATTCTGATAGTATCAACAGTTGGAATAATTGTATTTTTAAGTTCTTCAGGGGTAGTAGGAATAATAAATTCTGGCGCTTTTTCTAACCAATTCATCCATTTACGTTCATTAAAATCATATTTGTAATCATAAATCATATTATCATTTGGTAATTTATTAAATAATTCTAATGATTCTGTTTTCATTCTGAACCAATTATCAAATTTTTTACGACTTTCCATATCAGAGGTAACTCCAACAGACCATATTAAACTATACATAAATATAGGATCAATTTCATCTTTGAAAATATTTATAATTAATTGGGAATTGACATTTTCTGAATTAAATTCTAAAAATTCACTAATCATTGCATGAATAATTCGTGTAAGACTTTGAACTAAATTGCCGTTAGATGTTGGAATAACTTCTTTAATATCATTTCTTAAAAATTCTAAGGCATCAAATACAAAGGTTTTGAAAAGATATCGTATTCTGTTTTCAAAAGAAGTTTTATAACTTTCAGGAAGTTGATTCATTTCTTCTGTTATCCATGAATTTATTAATGGTTCAATTCCTAAGGAAATAGGTTCCATATAAATCATACCACATCTTGATACAGTAGCAGGTGAAGCAAAAGCCAAGTCTTCAACTTCAAACATAAGTAATTGGGTTGGATTTAATTTAATAATTTCACCACTACTTAAACATAATTTTTTATTATCGTCTAATACAGTATTCATACTTTCAATCCAAATAGCATCAACAGGTCCATCAAATACATACCAATGTTTATCTGTAGATTCATCAGCTACTCCTGTTCTTACTAAATGAGAAAGAATACCATCTGTCCATTCATGAGTTTGAAGATCAAATTCACCATACAACTGTCCCATAGTAATTGATTTTGGATTAAGAACATGTGTTTGAATAGCACAATATTTAGAGTCTTCCTTTTTTTTATTTGGATTATTACTAAGTTTTGTTAATGCTTCAGCTAAAATTCTATAACATGTAGTTTTACCTCCACCTGTAGGTCCAACTAACATCAAACCATGTCTTACTACTGTAGTTTCATATAATTGAATGCATTTTTCAAGGAAAACACTAACGTCTTGAATATTATTTTTAGCACATGTTTGTTTAATGGAATCTAAAAGTGATCCATAATCAATTTTTGGCTTTTCAATTCCTGGGAAAAGATCTGATATAATACCATTGAAAAGAGGAATATCATCTGCTACAAATTTTGGAATATTAACATCACATAGAGATCTTAATAAAAGGATAGCTTCTGGGGTATTAGGATCACTTCTTTTTAAGTTACCTGCACTAGAAATAACTGTTTTAACAGCACGCATGCCAAAATCATAATGATCTTGAGAAGATAATTGCTCAGATGATAATTTAAATGTAGCAACCATCTTTTCAGCTAGTATTCTTGCATCTGAAAAGCCAAATGAGAATAAACTAATTTCAGCAATCATAGTATAATCTGGAATCATCATAGCCTATAATATATAATATAATATATAATATAAAAATAAATGTAAAAGTAATGAAAAAGGAAAATGAAATAATTTTTTAAATATCAATTATTAATATATAATTAATTATTAATATAGAAATTTTTTGTTATAATTTAATATATCAAAAAAGCTAATTAAATAAATTAACTTACAACTGGTCTAAATAATGCTTTCAAATTATCAGGAAGTTCAGTACGTCCTGCATAACCTGGATTCATTGTAATAAATATAGCGTTGGTTTTATCTAGCTTTAATTCTACACCTTCGAAAATGAATTCTTTTAAATTAGCAGCAGCAGCTTTTTGAATAGTTGAAATTTGTTGTGCAATAACAGATAATACTTCAATATCAATTCTATTAAATTCATCAAAACAAGCCCAAGCACCAGCACTAGCTAAACCTTTAAAGAATTTTCCCATAGCTAGATAATCTAATTGATCTGAACAATTAAAAACTACGCATTGCTTAGCTAAGGCCTTTGCAAGATCTTTACAAGTTTCTGTTTTACCAGTTCCAGCTGGTCCTGCAGGAGCACCACCCATACCTAAGTGCATAGCACCACATAATGTTAAATAACATCTATCTGTCAGTGGTGTTATAACTAATCTACCGGTATTACCAAGGTATTCATAACCATAATTAAATTCAGCATTAACTATTCTTACTTTAAGATCGTCATTTTCCCAATAATACCTTAATTGACTAATCCATTCAAAATCATTAGTATTACTAACTTGTGATTCTATCATAGTTTTTACAATATCTCTAGAGTGAACATCCATAATGATTAAATCACTGAGAATTAATCGACAAATATAAGAAAGATCTCCACGAACAAGTTTTACAAGATCTTGAAGTTGATTTAGTAATTTTTGTAAATAATTAGGTAATCCTCTGGCTCCTTCAGTATCAAGTACTTCAGTAACTTCAGCTGTAAACATAATTTGAGTTACTGTAATTACTACTTGACCTGGCCAATTTAAAACCCATTCATATCTTGGCATAGTATTATATTCATTTAATCCAGTACTAATTACATCTTTAATACTACTTTTCATTGTTGATTCTACTCTAGATAACCAATCTTCAATATTACCTTTTGGTTTAAAAGAATTATTGAAATTAATACATTCATTTTCAGCTGAATACATGGCAGATATTAAATTTTCTTCCCCAAATTCTAAACGCATAATATTTTCGAAACATTTTCTTAAATGAGGTTGAACAGCAGTTGGATCTTTTGTTTGGGATAAAATTTGTAATAATTCATCATCAGAAAGGAAAAAGAATCTTGGAAAGGCATAACGTTTACTTTCCAGATAAGTAGAAAGATGCTTTGATACCATATCTAATAATTTGTTACATTCACAAAATGACTTTAAAAGATTTGGATTGGAACAAAACTCCATAATATTTGGATTTTCTTTAGCATGAATCATAGTTTTTCTCCATATTCTATCCATCGTTCTGAATCTTTTACTTTCAGATGGTAATTGTTGAATGATATCATCAGAATTAAAAATTGGTTCAAGATATAACCATGAACGTTGACAAGCCATCCATTCTTCTAATACGTCTTGCATTGTTTTTAATTTTCCTTCCCACTCACCAATTTCTTCTTCGAATGGTTTTTTGTACGGTGAAAAACTCATTGATTGTGTCATAACTATATGATCATCTAATAATCTTAATATTTCCTCATTTATATGAACAATAAATGTTCCGGTATCTTTATAGGACATAATATCTAAAACTTGATCTTGCCATTCACTCTTCATTTTTTCAAGTGCTTCTTGAATAGCATATTCTTTACTGGCAGTATCACAAACTTTTGTAATTTCAGGTAAGTTTTCCAGAAGATTATAATTCAGTAAATCTTGTAAGGTGGTTGTATCTGATATTTCAATATTGAAATTCAATTTATTAGAAATCTCTTCCCAATGTCTAGCAGAAACTCCTGGATTTCTCAAAGATTGAATTAATGGAATATATTGTTTGAAATCTTCAATTTCATTTTTAATTTGTGTTGCAATTTTTAATTTATCATCCATATTTTTGAAATGTTTAATTAATTTTAACATCGTTCTCCATGCATTGCCGACATCTTTTTCTACACTATCTGACTGTAATTCATTAAATGGTCCGTTCATCCATTGATTCTTCCATCTAGTCCAATCATAAGCTGTTATCCATAAATTCTTATAAGGTTCAAAATTAGTAGCTAATTGATTAATATCATCATAATTAGTTGTAGGTAAATTAAATAATGCTTCTCTTGTATTAAATACTGCTGCTTGTGTTTGACATTTTTTTAATTCTTTAATTGTTTTATGAATATCGGATATATATTCATTTATTCTTGAAATGTCGTTAATTATTGATAATTCGGATATTAAACTTCCTAATCTTTGAATACGATCTGTAAATTGTTCTTGATCTCCTTGTAGGTTTTTAAGGAAAGTTTGTTCTTCAACAAATAACATTTCTCTTGTGGTATCAATTGCTTCATCAATTTTATTTGGCCATGCCATGACATTCCATTTTAGTTTAAATTCATCTGAAGAAAGTTCATATCTATACTTTTCTAAAATATCATAATTGTTTATTATTTTTTGATATTTTTCTATTTTTTCATGAATTAAATCTGGAATAGATTCAATATATTCTCGTGTATCACATATATCTTCAATTTTTATTGGTTTATCTTTTAATCTTTGTGCAATATGACTATACTCTTGTCCAAGAGATTGAACTTCATCAGCAGTTTTTTTATTTAAAACTGAAAGAACAATTTTTGATAAATCTTTTTTTAATGCTAATTTAATATTTTCACAATTTATACGGAAAATACCTATATCAATAGTTGAAGGAATATTTCCTTCAATTATTTCCCATTCCTTTTTAAAATGAATAATATCCAATTCAATTTCTTCTAATGTCTTCGATTCATTATTTTCATATTCTTCTCTGAATTTTTGAACATTAAAATTTAACATAGGTATATATTTTTCATATAACTTAAGATAAGTTTCTAATGGTTGAATTGTACTATTAACCTTTTCTTTCAATAGTAATCGTTTAAGTTTTACTATTTTTTCAGTACTTCCTACAGTATCTAATGATTCTACGGATGACCAAACAATATTCTTAAGTATAGCATTCTCCATTTGTGGAATTTTTTCAATTACTTGTAAAGACTTATCAAATAACCTTAATATTGTCTTAAAGATATCATTTTTCTCTATATTATAACTAATTGTACCATTATTATTTATTAGATCTAAACTGAATATTGGTTTAGTAATAATATTTTTAATATTTTTATTATTTTTATCATAAGGAATTAATTTTACATTATTCGTTGAAATAACATTAATAGAGTAATAGTCATATATCGAAAAGAAATATAAATATTTATCTAAGGAGTTTAATATTAAATATCTTAAGGTATCTTGCATCATAAATCGTACTGTCGTCATAAATTTTTTAAACTTTGATATATTATAAACTTCTATATTTGATTCATACATATTATACCATCCTCTCTCATTATTTCTAAAATTGTATGAAATAATTGATTTTATTTCATTATACCATCTTTTTGTTAAAAGCATGAATATTTTTTAAATTATTAAATAATTATAATATGTTTTATTTAATAAGCATTAGTATGTATATCAAATACTATATTATATATATATTAAATTATATATAAATAAAAATATTAAAAATAAGCAATATTTTTACTTTTCTATTGATGTAGATTTAATTGAATTGAATGATTGTAATTGCATTTGTTCGAATTCTTCTACTTTAATAGGTTTACTCATATTTGGTGTTAAAAAACAGCATGAATTTAATAATATGTTGTTTTCATTTTTTATACTCACAAAGGATTCAATGATCTCTTTTTTAGTTAGATAAGTTATAAATGAAAAATTTGTTTTATTAATAAAATAATTTGATGTTGGGATATTGATTTTTCCATATCTATAATAATTTTACATTTTAAAAATGATATTTTAATATTTTAATATATATATTAATATTTTTAACATTATATCATTTATTTTTTCAATATAAAAATATATGAAAAAAAATATTTTTTACTTTTTTGGATTATCATATCTTGATTTTTCTGGAAATTCTATAATATTTAAAATATTCTTAAATTCTTTATTTGTAATCTTTGGATATATAAATAAAAAAATTTTTAATAAATTAATAAAGGAATGAATAAATAAAAAAAGGATATAAAACAATAATAAATATAGATAAATAATTTTTTATAATATTAATTAAAGTTTTTATTATATAAAATAAGACTTAATAATTATTTATAATAATTATTTGCATTTTTATTCATACTTCTGAATCAAATATATTCTTATTTGTTGCTCTTTTAAAATCTGTATCAATTTCTTTTTCTAATTCATCAATTAAATAATTATTTCTTTTATTATTTGATATTTTTTTATTTTTTAGTAAATATTCTTTAATCTTTTTTGATATATCTTCCGGGATAGATTGTGTATTATCAGTTGATAAACAATCTACATAAAAATTATATGTCTTTATTTATATGTTTTTAACAAATAAATAAACAAATAAACAAACAAAAAAATTATATTAATTTTAAAGATAAATATATATTAAAATATAAATTAAGCAAACTTTGATTTACAATAATTTTTTTAGCTCTTTCTTTTTCATTAATAGCATGCATTACTCTTTGAACAAAATTTTCAGGATCTTCGGCTTTAAAACAAAATCGTAATCTAAGTATTATGAAGAATATTAATATTACAAGTATTTAATTTAATTAATTATTTTTTTATTTATTGTATATCATTAATTTTTAATATGTGGTTACCTTGGCATCCAAATATTATGTCTATTTTCAAGTACTTTTAAAAAATTTTCATCATCATCATAAATATCATTATTGTTTTCTACATTACCATTACTCTTTTCACTTTTTGATTTAATATGTTTAATATCAAGCATTGAATCAATAATAGTTTCATCATATTCTTCATTTTCGGAATTTATTGTTTCTTCAAAATACCACGTTGACGTTTCTCTCCATTTTATATTCCAACGATCAGTTTCATAATTATATCCTATAACATAACATTCGCGCCATTTTGGATAATCAAATGCTATCGCTGGTAATGGAATAGATGCATATGTGATAATATCATCTACTTTCCTAGGTATATTTGTTGGTTTTCTATCAATATTTAGCCATTCTTCTATAGTTCTTGATTCATATTCGGTATCGTCAAAATATTCTAATGATAGTTTTAGGGATTCTGAATAGAATTTTGAATTTTCAATTTTTTGTGAAATATAAGTGTTTGGCATTAATAAATTACATAAATCTTCGGGTGAAATTTTATTTTGTAAAAATAATTCTTCAATATCAATATTAGCGTATTTTTTCTTTGTTCTTTCAATTACAATTTTTCTTGGAACTTCACCCTTTTTCGGTATATATTGAACAAAAACTTTTGGTTGGACAGACAAATCGTAATTTTTTTTGGATAAAAATTTAAATGTTTTTGTTGAAAATAAAGTATTTTGAACATTTTTATGTAGTAATGAGTCATTAGATTCCGTTTCTTTTTTATTATCAACTTCTGTTTTTAATTCAGTAAACGCTTCTTTTGGAATTAGTGAATTATCACATTTTGATTTTTTTTTATAGTTATATTTTACTATTGCTTTTGGATAATATGATTTTTTTGATAATTTTTTTTTTTTCTTTTTTAATTCTGTGTATGTACAAATGTTCTCACTGATACCTTGTTTCGAAACATTATCATTTGAATTATTAGTATATAATAGTTTGTTTTTTACATTTTTGGGTAAAAATTCTCTATTTAGACTTACGAAATTATATCGTTTATTTGGTGTTGACATATATATAATTTTTGTATTTTAAATCAAATATTTACAATCAGTTACTATTTTGTAGTTATTAATTCATAATAAAAATAATTGAAAAAAATCTATAATAGATTGAATTGTAAAGAATATAAAATTTTTTTATTAAATTGTAGAATAAAAAAAAAAAAAAAACGGATTGGAAATAAAAAAATAAAAGTATATTATTAAATAATCATAAGTATTCTTTTTATTTTTTAATTTTTTTTACTTTTTTTTTTTTTTTTTTTTTTAAAAAAATTAAAAAAATATTAATTAAAGTTTTATAAAAAAATAAAAATTTGTATTTAATAAGCTTAATATAAATAATTAATAGTTCAAGAAAATAAAGAATAATACAATAAAATAAAATAATATTTTTTCAAGTGAAAAAAAAATGTTGAATTTATTATGAAAGAATAGTTTAATATGTAAATAAATAAATAAATAAATAAATAAATAAATAAATAAATAAATAAATAAATAAATAAATAAATAAATAAATAAATAAATAAATAAATAAATAAATAAATAAATAAATAAATAAATAAATAAATAAATAAATAAATAAATAAATAAATAAATAAATAATTATGAATATATAAGTAATAAATAAATAAATAAATAAATAAATAAATAAATAAATAAATAAATAAATAAATAAATAAATAAATAAATAAATAAATAAATAAATAAATAAATAAATAAATAAATAATTATGAATATATAAGTAATAATTAAATAAATAAAATAAATAAATAATTATGAATATATAAGTAATAAGTAAATAAATAAATAAAAATATATCAAGAGATTTTTTTTTATAGTAAACTTTATTATAAAGTATATTTCATAAAATAAGTTATTACCCTTTCAATATTCTTAAATATTTATTTATAAAGGTAATAATGTATTTAATATTATAAATTAAATTATTTTTTTTGTCTTATTTATATATATATATATATATTAATGTATTATTATTAAATAATGAATAAAATGCAATTATATTTATAAAAATATTAAGTATTTTTTTTTTCCTTTTTTATACTGTTTTTTAAATATTAAAATGGTTATTCTATTCGGACATTTGTTCAGATACTTCTTTCATATTAATATCTGTGCTATTTTCATTTTCATTTTCATTATCATCTCCATTGTTATAATTAGAATTTTTATTATCATTTTCATTATCATTATCATTTTCATTATCATTATCATTTTCATTATCATTATAATTATCATTATCATTTTCATTCTCATATTCATTCCCATTTTCATTATCACTTTTATTCTCATTTGTTAATGTGCTAATACTATTATCAATATTTTCAGTTCCTGTATCTATATCTTGACCTATATTTGAATTTTTTTGTGAACTCTCATTAATTTCTATTTCTTCATTATCTATTTCATCACCTTCATCTTTTGTATCTATATTATTTTGTTCATCTGTAACTTTATTTACATTTTCCGTTGAATTTCGTTGTTGATTTTCTAAATTTATTATATATATATAAATATATTAATGAAAAAATTAATATGACTTTGATTACTAATATATTATAATTATATAATAATTAGAATATACTTCGTTCTTTTATTTTGTTTAATTGAGCATAAAATGCTTCTACATCAACTTTTCCACATTCTTGTATTATATTTAAATGATGCCTACTAGCAATTCTTAAAGCTTTCCAACAATATTCCTTTTTTATAAAAAGTTATATTTAATATAAAAAAATATTTATATTTTACTAACAGCATTATAATTAATAATACTTACTGAACTTGCTGTACATCTATCTTGCGGATCAACACCATATTCTAAATCTTGTTTAAGAGGCTCTAAATAATCTTCAATGCTAGGTACAACATTTCTTTATTTTAAAATTTATTATTATTATTATTATTATTATTATTATTTTTATTAATTATTATTATTATTAATTATTATTATTATTATTATTATTATTATTATTATTATTATTATTATTATTATTATTATTATTACTATTATTATTATAATAATAATAATATTGCTATTATTATTGCTATTATTGTTATATATAAATGAATACAAGATAATTTCTTTTATAAACATTATGATAGTAATATTATTTAATATACCTAGTTTCGTCTGATAAAGATTGTAAATCGTTTTCTGTTGATTCTTTAAACAATTCTTTTAGTCCCGAGTTATTAATAACAGGATTAAATTGTGGAAGGGGTATATTCTTTATTATAAAATTAAAATTGTTTCAATTAATTTTATATTATAGTAAATTTAATATTATTATTATTGATTATTATAAATTATTATTGATTATTGATTATTGATTATTATTATTATTTTTATTATTATTATTATTATTATTATTATTATTATTATTATTATTATTATTATTATTATTATTATTATTATTATACATTTGTTTTTTGACGTTTTATTCTATTTTGAAGTTGTGCTTCTGGTTTTTCGTATGATTTACATGATTCAGCTTTCCATTTTATCTAATGAATGAATGAATAAATGAATAAATAAATAAATAAATAAATAAATAAATAAATAAATAAATAAATAAATAAATAAATAAATAAATAAATAAATAAATAAATAAATAAATAAATAAATAAATAAATAAATAAATAAATAAATAAATAAATAAATAAATAAATAAATAAATAAATAAATAAATAAATAAATAAATAAATAAATAAATAAATAAATAAATAAATAAATAAATAAATAAATAAATAAATAAATAAATAAATAAATAAATAAATAAATAAATAAATAAATAATGAATTAATTAATTAATAATAAAGAAATATTATATAAATATGTATTTTAATTACCATATTTTTTTCGTGTTTAAATACATATATGATAGTTTTTAAAAATCCATATCCATTTGGTTCAATAGCTTCTAATAAGTTTTGAATTAAATTTTTAGAATCTCTTACCCATTTAGCCTAATGTACATATAATATTTTCATAATTTAATTATTATTAATAACTATTAAATTGATTATTATTATTTTTTTAATACAAATTTAAAGCGAAGGTATTACTTGCTTATCTGTCAAAGTATACTGATATTGAATTGATTTATTCTGTATTATTTGTTTTCCCGACTTTGTTAAATAATTTTGCATATTCTGTTTTTCTTTAACAGATAAAGAACTGAGGAATTGAAGTACAATTAATATTTGAACTAATACTTGTTTTCTAAAATATGGATCATTTAACTTATATAAATAAAAGTTAAATTATAGATTAATAATAATAATAATAAGAAAAAAAAAATAATTATTTTAATCTAATTTTCTGAAAAATATATGATGATATGAATTTTATATTTAAAATAATATATAATATTATTATATTAATTACTTCTAAATTAAAGATATTTTTTCCTGTTAGATATTTGGAGTAAAAAAAGTTGAAGAAATCAACTGCTGATGAATTATCTGGTACTGATTTCTGCTTTTTATGTTTAATAACACCATCTGTATCTCTTTCTAAAGGTGAAAATTTTTCAATTTCTGTTAAAATTTTATCAATAGACTTTAATAATTATAAATATATATATTATAATTATTAAAAATATTAAAATAATATTTGTTAATAATTTTTTGAAATAATGAAAAAATAATAATAACATTACTGTCATATATTTATAAATTTATTACTTTTTCAAATATATCAAATTCATTCTTTTGAAATATTAATAATGGATAATTTAAATATTTTTGGGTGTTCCAGAATAATTCATAAAAGTGCTCTATTTTGAAAAGAATATTTTTATATACAAATTCATTTATAAGCAATATTATTATAAATAATTTCCATTATATTTAATATTATATAATTTATAGAAATAATATATATAGCAATAAAATGTAAAAATATTGAAGTTTAAAATATTATATTTCCATTTACCATTACTATTAATATCAATGTTTGTAATGGATTCTTTATTTTCGAAATCCGTAACATTATCTGTATCAAAATCTCCTCTTAAATTTACACCTTTTTTTATAATGTTGTATTTTAATAATATTTTATTATATTTATTATATATTTGTTATGTACATTTAAAAGATAGATAATTTAATTATAAAAAAAAAAGAAATAAATACCAGAACGTTCTGTTAAAGGGAAAACACTTGCTAAAAACATTAATATTTTACCACAAAGTACTGTATTTTCCGTTTTAGAAACTCTTCTTAACAATTCATTACAAAATCTTAATAAAATTAAACCTTTTCCTTTTGTTGGAAGCATATTCTTATTATTAATATAAAATTATATTAAATTATTAACTAATTTTTAATATTAATCTAATTTTTTATAGTTTTTTTATTTTTTTATTTTATTTTATTTTTTTGAAATTTTAATATACCACAGTCAATCTATCAACTCTTTCTTCTAAATAATCAAATATTTTTTCACTTTCGTCAATTATTACAACTTCTAATATATCTTCTATTAAAGAAAATGGTAAACTAGGATCAGCATATCCTTTTTATATAAAATATCAAAAAAAAAAGTTTAGTAAAAAATTCTATATATTATTATAAATATTATTTATTTTATTGATATGTATGTACCTATTTCGGTACAGTATAGAGCCAAATCCAAACAATTATAAATTTTGACAAAATCTTTTTCTAGTGGTGTCTTTATAAATTAAATAATATATTTAATAATTTAATTTAAATGAAATTTCAAATTATATAAAATACTATAAAATTATAATTATTATTACAATAATTTCCATTATTAATTGTTTGAAAGTTAAATCTAATAATGGAGGATATACATCCATTGATTCTTTTTTATCTAATTTCCATATTGAAGAAAATTCTTTTTCTAATTTATCTTTTAATGCTTTTTCCTTTTTAACGTTGTTTAATATTCCAAATGATTCTGGAACATTTAATATTCCAGCTAATATATTTAATATCCCTCTTTTTTCTGATTCTAAGTGTTCCATTACTTATTATTATTTTTTTTTATTTCTTTATTTTTTTTTCCTTTTCCTTATTATCTTAATTTCAATTTTATTTCCAATTTTAATTCTAATTTTAATTATTATAATATAATTTTAATTTACTCTTTATCTAATATGATAAAAAAAAAAAAAAAACAGAAATCTATTAAGATTTCAGTAAATTTAAAATTATAATTTAAAATACAATATTAAAAATAATAAGATATAATATAAATTAATTTAACATTAATTTATTTTTTTTATATAAAAACATTAAACTTTTATTTTGTTATAATATAATATAAATTAGGAATTTAATTTAAAATTTAAATATTAAAATTTAATATTTTGTTATAATATAATATAAATTAGGAATTTAATTTAAAACTTAAATATTAAAATTTAAAAGATGCATTTCAAATTTTACACAAAGTATATAAGAAAAAAAAATTATATTTAAAAAATTATAAATTATAAATAAATTTTTTATTAATAAATATTATTAATTTAAATTAAATACATTCAATAAAAAATTAAATATTAAATAATAATTATTTTTTATATAAAATAATATAAAATTTTATATTATTAAAATTTCCAATAAGATAAAAATTCTATAGTTTTATTTTCTAAGAAAAAAAAAAAAGGTAAAAATTATTTTATGATAAAAAATATAATAAAGCTGGTCTGACGACTTGACCTTTTGGGTCTCTAACCAGTATAAATGTTGAATGCTTATAATTATTTCTTATTTTATTAAAATAAAATAAAATAAAATAAAATAAAATAAAATAAAATAAAATAAAATAAAATAAAATAAAATAAAATAAAATAAAATAAAATAAAATAAAATAAAATAAAATAAAATAAAATAAAATAAAATAAAATAAAATAAAATAAAATAAAATAAAATAAAATAAAATAAAATAAAATAAAATAAAATAAAATAAAATAAAATAAATAGTAAATAGAATAAGTTAAAAGTATAGATAATATAATATAATATAATATAATATAATATATAATATAAAAATAAAATTATATAACATTAATAATAGTTTCTTACTAATTAATTAATTATATTATATTATTATTCATATCATAAATTTTTAATATTGATATACTCACTGTTTATTATTTTGTAACATATCTTTTATTCCAATTATTGAACAACAACCTATAGCTTTAGCATGTGCATAATTCAATGAATAATGTCCTGTAGTTATAAAACCAATAATCGATGAGGAAGAAGGAAATTCACCCTTTAATATATATAAATTATTAAATTTTTAATAAAAATTGTTATATATTTCATTTAAATATATAATAATACATAAATATATTATTTTAAAAACATACCACATTATATATACTAGTATTTTCTTCTTTATCTTTCTTTTTTGAATGCAACCATCTATCATATTCATCTTTGGTAGAAATGTATATTATAGAGTTATTATTAATTACACCTTTTCCAAGAATGTCAATTGACACTCTTATAAAACCATTTATTATATTATTATTCTGTATTTCATTTTTTGTTATATTTATATCATGTTCTTTATACTGTTTTAAAATTTCAGTATAAAGCTTTTCATTTAAATCATTTATTGTATTTGTACTTGATATTGATCTTATTTCTTTTGTAATAAAATTTACTAATTTTGGCGTATTTACAACCCAAAGTGGTGATGATTCATTTTCTTTATATTTTTGTTTTATCATGCTTAAATATATTTCAAATGGTGGTCTGAATGGTGACATAATACCTAGTTTTTGATAATTTGGTCTTTTTGATAATGGCTTTCTATTATATTCTTCTTCTTCTTCTTTTGATTTTTTATTAATATATTCAATATATGTTTTAGTTTCTATATAATCATATGGATAACATGGAATTGTTGATTCAAAGTACAATTCATAAATATTATTAAGACCTAGAATATATTAATATGAATATATATATATTAATTTTATTTTATTTTTATTTAAGTATTTTATTAATAATCATAGCAACAATAATATTTTTATTATTGTTTTATTTATAATTACCAATTACTCTAGCTCCCGCAAATACTAATGGTTTGAAGAATGCCATAGCCCATCCTTTTGGGATATATAAATTCCATCCATACAGTAATTCCTGAGATTGCTTATCATCAATATTTGTCATATAATTGGTAGCACCTCTTTGTACTAATAAAATTGGTATTTTTGAATCATCTTCTAATGGTTCTAATGGTGTTCCTGGAACTAATGACTAATATTCATATATATATATATTATTTAGAATGTATCATTAAATTTTTCTTTTTTTTTTTTTAAAATTTTATTTAATTTAACAATAATTTTATTATTTTTTAAAACATTTTAAGTTTAGTATTTACTTTGCTTCTACGTTTATTTAATGAATCTTCTTTACATTTATTATTCTTTAAATAATCTCTTAATTCCTTATTCCATATAGATGATTGGGCAACATTATCTGGCCATTTATTACATATATCACTTATTAATTGTTGATCTTTTTCTGAAATCTCATTAATACGTTTTTCCATTTTTGTGAAGTTCGAAAGTCTTGGGTCATTAACTGTTAAACCAAGGACGACTCCTGCAGGTAATGAAGCTGATGTTCTTAAATGTTTTAAATTTCTCCATGTCTATTATAACCATTATTAAATTATAATATTGTAAATAAATTAGACGTTAAATAAAATAATTAATCATATTAATATTTTGTTTGTAAATAATATATAAATAATATTCAACCTCATGTGCTTTTTCGTTAATTGATATAATTTCAGTGCCATTATCACAGAGCTTTAAAGTCTTTTGTAAAATAGCATGAGAACGAGGTCCTGTTAACTGAAACATTATTATTTCATCCTTTATTAAATTAATTTGAACTTTATATATATATTGAATAATTTCATAAACAAATATATTAAAAAAATTAGAATAAGAAAGAAATTTATATATATTATTAATCAAAGATAAAGGAATCAATATTAAATAGTAATTACCATCTTGAATATCTAATTTCTTTTTTGCTATTTCAATTTCATTTAATACATTTTGACAAGCAGAGGGGTGAATCCATAACCATAAAGTTCTTTCTTTATTTGATTCATTCATAGAAATAGCTTTCCAAAGGAATGTTATTGGTGCTATGGTGTTAAATGGATATTTTTTAAATTCATATATTTTGGTATTACCAATTTTATTTCCTTTAATATATCTATTACTAGTAACTGATGGAATTGATAAATCTATAATAAAATTAAATAACGTTTTTATGTTATTAACAGATCCATTGACTTCAACACATTGATAATATGATGCATCATGTAAAAGGCATGTATATTTTTCATCTTTATATATAATTTTTCTTCCTTTTTCTCTAGGATATTCGGCCTATGATTTCATAATTTTATTTTTCATTAATAAATATTTAAATTTATAATAAATTATTACATATTAATATTAGTTTAATTACAAGTTTGTATCCCCATTTTTCTTCCATCTTCATTCTTTTACTATGCCATACATGTGTTTCTAACCATTTTACTTTATCTGACAAAAGAAGCAAAGCAAAAATATTAATAAAAGGATAAACATATGAACAATAAGTAAATAAATAAATAAATAAATAAATAAATAAATAAATAAATAAATAAATAAATAAATAAATAAATAAATAAATAAATAAATAAATAAATAAATAAATAAATAAATAAATAAATAAATAAATAAATAAATAAATAAATAAATAAATAAATAAATAAATAAATGTATAAATAATAATTAATTATATAAATACTACTAAAACATTTTTAAACCTAAAAAAATATACCTGAACGTCTATTATATTCTTCTACAATTGTACCTGGCTTTCTTTTGTCTTTTCTATTTTTTGGTTTTTGAGGAGGCATTTTTGGATTTGGATCATTTTTTCTCTGTATATATACATTTCATTTTTAATAAAAATGCATAAATTATATAATAAATTTATAATTTTAAATTCTACCTCCCAAAATGCCTTTTTACGAAATTGTAAAGGAATCCTCTTTATATTATGACTTGCAGCTCTTCTACGTAGATGCCTTGGTAAACTTTGAAACACTCTTTGATTTCCTGTATTTTCACTATTATAATAAAATTAGTTATATATATATATATATATATTAATATTATTATAATTACGTTGCATTTTTCAAAGCTGATTCTATTGCATTTAATTCAAATGAACGTGCCTATATAAAATTTAAATTTAAATTTAAATTTAAATTTAAATTTCATTATTAATTCTGGCCTATTATTATTATGAAATATTATTAAACATATTATATATATAAATATATATATATACTTCTGCAAATTGTATAATATCGACATTTCTTGGTGCTTCAGAAATTACTAGATTTCATTTAAATTTTCAATATATATAATTAAATTTAATAAATTTATAAAAGAAATACTTATACAATAAATATATCTGTAATATTTTAAAAATAAAATTAATTAAAATTTACATGAATTATTTAAATCTGTTGCGATTAATTGTGCATTTCTTTTTGCTAGTTATATATATCATATAAAATAATAATAATAATAGTAAATTATAAATATTAATTTAATTAATATATTTTTATTGAATAGTTATTTTACTAATATCATTATTAAATTTTATACCTTTTTTCTTATTCTTTTTATTAGAATTATCACTAATTCCATTGAAATTTCTTTTCATTTTTATTATATATAGTATAGAAAAAAATTTTTTTTAACTATTAATATAATTAAAGATATTATTATGGGTTAATGTAAATAAAATTTTGTATACATTACAGAAATTATAAATTTGATACAATGCCAATCATATAAATAAAAAATTTATATGGTATATATTTGTTCAAGAAGTTTTCCAAATTATAAAAATAATAATGAAAAATTTTAATTATAATAAAAAATAATTTTTTCTATGATAAACATTTATTTATTTATACAATTTTAGAAGTTTTGTAAAATTAATTAATTGTTTTTTATATAATATATATGGATAAATAATATATAATATATTAATAAATTATATATATTTTTCTTCTATAAATTTTTTTTATTTATTATATTGATATTTTTTTTTATTTTATTATTCTTCCAAAATATTTTAAAGAATTAATATTTTCAATTGAAATTTAAATTTTCATTATTATTTAATAATTATAATAAAACCTTATAATAATAAAATATTTATAATAGATTTTCATATAAAAGAAAACTTTGTAATTATTAACAAGGAATTCTTTTTATTAAGTATTGGAATTAATTAACGGCCTATTAAAGTTTTTTATATTTATGAAATTTTTAAAAAAATTTCTATTTAAATAGAAATTTAATTTCTTTTATACTATTCATTGATAAATAAATATTAAATTATTATATTAGATATCAATTTTTTTTGATATTTTTTTAATTAATTTTAAAGGATGAAATTTAAGTTTTACTATTAAATTTAAATTTCATTTTTATTTTAATTAAATGTAACATAAATGTTAATTTATACTTAAATTATATACCTTGAATATATATTTAATTTTAATATTTATATTTTCTTTTTCTTTTTTCTTTTCTTTTCTTTTCTTTTCTTGTTTTTCAACTTTAGTTTATATTTTTATTAAAACATTAATTGAAATATTAAATTTATATTTAAAACAGATACCAAAAATAAAAAAGAAAAAAGCATAAAAAATTTTTGTATAATTTAATATAATTATTATTTATATTTTTTGATATAAAATTTGTTATACTATACTATATGCATATACATATATAATATATATGCGTATTTACTCTTTTTGTAAATGATTTTTATTATTATTATAAGGTAACAAAATGATATATGCTTTTATAGTTGACACATCAGCTTCGATGAATGTCAAATACTCTAATGGTATGACATATTTAGAAGCAGCAAAAGCTGGTGTTGAACATTTTATGAAGGTAAATTTTTGATTTGATATTATTGGTTTTTTTTTTTCTACTCTTTAATACTTATGTCCAATTTTTTTATTTTATATTATAGTTAATTCAACAAATGAAAAATAAAATGGCTGGCGAAGATAGGTTTTTATTAGTTGATTATGATGAACCCTTGTATCGTATTAAAGTATATATTATATTATTGAGTATTAATATTTATTTTAAAATATAATAATATTTAAATATTTAATATTTTTAATGTATATATTTAAATATATATTTTAACTTTATCATTTTTTTAAAGTCTGGTTTTAAAGACTCTCCTGACCATTTATTACAACAATTAAAAAATTTAAAAGCACAAAATATGTCATTAGCTGGAGAAGTATTATCTTCTATTTTTGATTATTTAAATTTGTATAGAATGCAAGGAGGACTAGAAACTTCAGGATGTGTAAGATTATAAAATGTTAAAATCCTATATAAAAAAATAAAAAAAGAAATTAATACATTAACATTATTAATTATTAATTGTAATATTTAGGGTCGTTTACCTGGCTTTTTTGAGCCACAATTTATTTTTTGGTTTACGGATGGGGAAAAATTTACTTCCCCAAATCAAGTTTCGGAAATTGTAATTATTAGTATTCAATATTATTAATATTATAATAATAAAATAAAAATAATAATAATTATAAGAATACTAAAAATAAAAAATAAAATTTAAAATAACATAATATAATAGAATAATAGAATAGAAAAAGAGTAGTAATAATAATATATATAAAAAAAATAAAAAAAAAAATAAATAGAAAAAATTTATTTATCTCTGATATTCTTGTATTTTTTTTATTATTTACTAAATATTATTAATAATAGTTAAATATTCCTGGCTTAAATACTCCTGGCTCAGAATTTCATCCTGAACCTTTTAGATGGGACCAGAGGTTATATACATTTTTATTGAATCCTAATTCTGGTCAAGTTGAACAACAAATTGTACAAATGTGTGATGCTATGGGAGGTTAATATGCATTTAATGAATTATTATTATTATTACTATTATTATTATTGCTATTACTATTATTACCAATAAAGATGATGTAATAGTGTGCTTTAAAAAAAAAAAAAAAAAAAAAAAAAAAAAACTATTATTATTATTACTACTACTACTAGTATTATTATTATTACTGTTGTTATTATTATTATTATAATAATTATTATTATTATCATTATTATTACTATTGTTTATATTTATTCATTATTTAATTTATAAGTTTTATTAATATATATCTTTATATAATATAAATATTTTATAGGAAGTACATATCATATTCGAGCATTTCGTGAATTAGTTCAAAGTATTGATAATTTTATGGGTGCATATCCAGGTCCTACTAATCAAAGGATGCCTCATCCAAATGTATTACCAACATCAGCTGTTATTCATATCCATGGTGTATTAGTTAATTTTGAAGAATTAACTTTAGGTAGAATATTGATTTATTATTAATATATATATCTAGAAAAGTTTAATTTCCATACTTATTAAGCTTTAAATTTTAATATATATATGCATTCAAAATAAGATAAATTAAATCGAAGGCCAACTCAACGACATAAATTAATTTATGTCAATCCAAATTCAAAACCAAACCTTTTAACTTCAAATCCTATACCAGAACCATATTGGGTTGATGAAAAAATATTGAATGTTGTATGTTTCAATGGAAAAAAATGTTTTTTATACAAATAAGTTTATTTTTTACCATTATAAAATATTAAAACACTAATTTATTATATAATATATTTGAATTAGCCGTCAACGAACGCACATCCAACAATATCAATCAAAATAAAAGATGAAACTGTAGAAGTTCCTGAAGGAATAATACTAGATAGATATCAAGTTGAATATTGTCCATTAGTAAAAGAGTTAATTTCAAGACCTCCTAACACTTGTTGGTTTGTAAGTATAAATGCATTAATTGACATCATCATTATCATGATAAAAATAATAGTAATAATATCCTTTTTTTTTGCAGGCATTTATTAAAGGAAGCTATAAAAAACCTGGTCAAGGTTTTCCATTTGGCTTTTTGAAAGCAAGTTCAGCAATAAATGCAGTTAACTTATATATTGCTCCATATAATTTTCCATGGTTATTTAAATTATTATGTAATATTTCTTGATTTATTTATAAAATATAAAATATATAATTAAAATACAAATGTTAATTATTATAATATTAATCAATGCAATTTAATAATAATATTATTATTACTATTATTACAAATATTTCATATAATAAAGTACAATTACATCATTTTCAGCAAAGAGATAAGCCTTCTATGGCATGGATTCAGGAATTTCAAGAATATCTAAGAAATGTTCCACTTTATTATATACCAGTAAATAAAATATTAATTTATTTTAGTTTATATTTAAATTTTATTTTTACTTTTACTTTTATTTTATTCTTTATCATTTTATTTATTTATTTATATATTTATATATTTATTTATTTTTATAATGATTATTAAACATCATCATCATCATCATTATCATAATATAATAATAATAATAATAATAATAATAATAATAATAATAATAATAATAATAATAATAATAATAATAATAATAATAATAATAATAATAATAATAATAATAATAATAATAATAATAATAATAATAATAATAATAATAATAATAATAATAATAATAATAATAATAATGGTATTATTATTTTTTATTTATAATTTATAAAATTAACTGATTTACCACAGAGTATACGAACTCATATTAAAAGATTTAATTTAGTTCATTTAATACCAAAAGATTTACTTGAAATATCAATGAACAGAGATTCAGTGAAAAAACTTCAGAATATAAAATTTATTGTAAGTATTTATATACACCGTATATTGAAAAAAAGTT
>MCFG01000013.1:0-65000 GCA_002104895.1 Anaeromyces robustus | reverse complement strand
CTAGCTATAATAGAATCAAGTAACAACCTTGCATATTCTAATAATTTTTTTTATGTAAATAATTACGTTAATTAATATATATTAATATAAGTAAAATAATTAAAAAAAAAAAGATCAAATTTTCATATCATTTTATTTTATTATATGCTATAATCGAATATATGTAATATTTTATATAAACCTTTTAAGTTTTCAATATTTTCCTCCGGAACTTGACCGGAATCTACTAGATAATCACCATTTTCATCTAATAATTTTTTTGGATCAATTTCACAATTTTTATGTTGTTTAATTATTCTTTTTATAATTAATCCAACAGTATCTTCTAGATAGTTTTTACATATTAATTTCATAAAATAATCAACACTTTTTGTACAAAATGATGTTCCTCGGAATAATGTTTCACAAACCTTTTATTTTTGGTTATTTTATATAATTGAATAATATAAGTAATTATTATTTATGTAAGTTTTTTTGAAAAAGTTCATTTTATTGCTGTTTTTTTTTTAAAAAAAAAATATAAATAATAATATTATTATAGTTACTTTTGTTGAAGATATTTCCATTTTACATTGATTTGATAAAAATGGTACAGCTAAGTTTTCTTCGTTAAGGATAGTAATTATTTCTCTTACAGCTTCATCTTTAGAATCAACTGCTTTAGCTAGTAAATTTACACTGTCCATTTTTTCATCAATAATTAATTCTTTTAATTTATGATAATGTTTTAATGGCTAATATATTTATATACGTTTAATGTATATGGATATAGATAAAAATGTATGTTTTATATGATTTATATTATTACATTTTAGAGAATTAGTATTATGTTTTTTTGTAATGTTATTTTTTTTAATTATTAGAATATATCAACAACAACAACAACAACAACAACAACAACAACAACAATAATAATAATAATAATAATAATAATAATAATAATAATAATAATAATAATAATAATAATAATAATAATAATAATAAAAAGAAAATATTTATGATTAGAATAATAATTATGATATTTTACAAGAATTGGAAAATCAATATATCTATATTCAATTCTAATCGTACCACAAGCATTACAATTACAAAGATTTTGACTACATTTAACATGTGTTGTTACATGACAATTTGAACATATTAATCCATCATCAGTAATAACATTTTCACATATTATACAATCATGAATATAATCATCACTAATGGATTCAAAAATATGAGAATGTCCATTTTCATTAACTTCTTTTTTAATGGATAAATTTTTTGAATTTAATGGTTTCCAATACTCGAACGCTTTTCCGAATTTATTTTGTTCCATTTCATATTTATAAAGAAATATTTCTCCTACTGGATAATTCAATATTGCATTTTTTAGGAATAATTCAACTGTATATATTAATTTTTATGTTCATTTGATAAAAATGAATATTAGTGCATAAATTATATGATCCAATTGTATTTTTGTATTTATAAATAAAATGAAATAACAATATAAAAAATATTATTTAAAACAAATAAATAAATATATTATAAATAAATAAAAATAAATGCCATATATACCTTTAATACTATAAAAATTTTTTTTCAGTATAATTTCGAAAAATTCCCCCCAAAATGGATTTGAATTACAAGGTATTAATTTTGTTTCAAATTGAATTCCTTTAAGCTTTTCATTTTGACTAGTCATCATTTCCAGTGCATTTTTATCAATTAATGTTGAATTACAAGAACCTTTTCTTACAACAGTTCCAGAATTAAAAGCATTACTCATTTTTCTAATCAATGGTTTACTCACTTTAACTGAAGGTCTTTCAATTGTTTTCTCATCTTCTGATATATTATTAGTTGTAATAACACAAAATGAATCAGCTTTATTACAATGATAAAAATTTTTTGCTTCAAAAATCTTTATTCTTATTCTATGGTCATGACCAATTACATTATTATTATCTAAATCATTTGAACCATTTTGTAGATTACTCATTATTATCTTTCGTATATGTAAAATTTTATAAAACTTAGTAGAAATATTTTTAATTATTCTATTGTAATTTTGTATATCATATATTTAAATATGGCTATGGTTATAAATAAAATTATAAGTAAAAATCAAATGAAATCAAAATAAAAAAAAAGAATAAATTATTAAATAAAAAAAGGCTAGAGAAAAAAATAATAGAATAAAATAGTTATATATATATATTAATTAATAATAGCTATCTTCTATGCTAAGGAAAACTTATTTATAATTAATTAGCAATTTTTAGTAATAAATACGTATATTATATATAAAAAATAAATATATAATTTATATAATAAAGCAGATAAAACTTTAGATTTGAATATAATTTATATTTATATTCACTGGCTACTTAGCTAAATTTTTTATAATTTTATTACTTTTAATATTAGAAATAAGGAGATAAATAAATATTTAAAAACTTATTGATATAACATATAGTTTTATTTATTTATTTATTTATTATTTATTTATTTATTTATTTATTTATTTATTTATTTATTTAATATTTTTATTTTATTATTATTATAATTAAATCATAACTTTATTATTTCAAATAGCTATTTAATATTTTGAAAAAACTTTAACAATTATTACTTTTAAAAACTAAAAATAATATTTAAGGTTCCGTTTTTCTTTTATTTTTAATTTTTTTTATTTTTCTATTTATTTTTATATTTTATATTTTTTATATTATTAATTTTTATTTTTTATTTTATTACTTTTTATTTTTTTTATATAATAAATAATTATATATTACATGATTATGAAAATAATTAAAATAATATTAAAATATAGTTATTAAATAAAACAGTTATTTTCAAAACATCTACAATCTTAAAAAAAAAAGAATTTGACACAAAATAAAATTTTTTATATTTTTTTCTATGTAAGTAAAAGTTTATAAAAAAAGAATTGTAAAAAAAAAAAAAGCTCAATATTTAATAGATTTTATATATTAAATATTAAACATTTTTAAAAAATTAATTCGAACCTTATAAGGAACACATAAGAAATTAATAAGAATTTCTATTTCATTTATTTATTTATTTATTTATTTATTTATTTATTTATTTATTTATTTATTTATTTATTAATTTATTGATTTATGTTAGAAATAAAGTTCAAAATTATGTTTTA
This sequence comes from Anaeromyces robustus, assembly GCA_002104895.1. Classification (NCBI taxonomy): domain Eukaryota; kingdom Fungi; phylum Neocallimastigomycota; class Neocallimastigomycetes; order Neocallimastigales; family Neocallimastigaceae; genus Anaeromyces; species Anaeromyces robustus. The sequence goes on along the minus strand of MCFG01000013.1, from coordinate 61,840 downwards.
TTCTTAAATAATACTATTATAGAATTATTATATATAATGTAGTACAACAAATTTTCATATATGTAATAATATATGTATAAAATAAAATATAATAATAAAATACAAGGTATGTTTAAATATAATAAAAATTAAAACGACATTTCATTATATTATTTATAATATTTTTATTTATATTAAATATATAAACTTATTTTAATAAAAAAAATGTATGAAAAAAAAAAAAAAAAAAAAAAAAAAAAAAAAAGAGTAAAATAATAGATAGGAAGAAGATATATTAAATATATGAAATAATAAAATAATATAAAAAAAATATAAATAAATAATAAAAATAAAAAAATATATATAAGAATATGAAATATTGTTTTTTTTTTTTTTTTTTTTTTTTTTTTTTTTTTTTATAGAAAACAAATAAATAAAAATAAAAATAAAAATACAAATATATATTAAAAAATAATATATTCAATACAAAAAAAATTATAATACATAAGATATATTCATAAATATAATAAAAAAATTAAATAAATAAAAGATTAGAATTAGAGAAAAAGTATATTATAATATAATATTCAAAATGAATTACAAGTTTTAAGTTTTTCTTTTTAGGTTTAGTATCAAAGATATTAGCCTCTAAATTCACTGTTGTTTCATTTGATGGTAACTGTCAAGTAAACGTTAATGGATCTCTCCAACTTATGCAACAAGTTGATTCACTTTCACTTTTACACAACGGAAATTAATATATCTCCAAAAATTCTTTTATAAATTTTTTATATATGTTAAAAAAAAAAAAAATAGTATAATAATAATAATAATAATAATAATAATAATAATAATAATAATAATAATAATGTATATATTGATATAATGATTTATCTTCGTTTTATATATACTATTAGATATAATTATGTTTGTGGTAGTAAGGAAGTGTTCTTACTGGTAATAAAACCTATAGTGAACTTTATGGTCGTAAGATAACTGTATATAATATGTCAGAATTTGCATATTCAAATTTTGAACCATGGAAAAAATCTATAGGGAGAACTGAACTTTCAATCCAAATTATGTTCCAATTGTAATTATTAATACAGATAAATATCTCTATTCTAAATTCCTCCATTTGGTAATTGAATTTCTAATTAGAACTTATAAAATTCTTCATTTTTAATTTCTGTAACTTTTACAATCTATTTATTTAAATATTTGAAATATTTGAATGATAATAATATATATTATTACGTTTGATAATAAAAAAGGTAATATAATTATCTATTTATTTATTAATGTTTAAGTTATAAATGCTTTGCTTAGAGTTCTTGCTGGTTCCTTACTACTAATTTTGTTATTTTCCATCCAAAGGAAGAAGTTGAAGGTACTCAATTTAATTATTCTAAATATAAATTCTACTTTATCGATCAAGATTTCGATCAAACTTTGAGTATTGGTATGCAAGAAGGGATTAGATGCTACTAATTTCCAAAAACAACCTTTTATTGTTCATATTAACAAAGGTGCTGATGTTTGGAAAGCTATTAATCATGATAATTTAGATTATGAATATAGCTATCGTGTTATTGTTGATAAATTCCTTGGATGTGATAGTCAAGAAAATTGTCAAACTAAGGAATTATTTAACAATCACTTAAAGTCTGTTGTTCAACATATTTTCGATCCAGTAGCTATTAAGAGACTGATGATTATAATGAACATTTAGATAAAGAAATAGCTTGGGATAGTAAATTACTTTATTTATATATTCCAAACAAATCACCAAAGATCACCTATGGTTATAACGACTTTATTAATGATATCGAATATTGTATTTTTTATTGGACTAATGAAATTGCTAATACTGTTTGTGTTCAATTCCCAATGGAATATGATCCAGTCCCTTATTAGTAAAGCTCAAGCTGAAGCTAAACCAATTGATGTAGGAACAAAATATGATACTTCTAAACTTCAGGTGCTATAATGAGCAAAACTAATTTTGCTTTTGCTTTTATTACTACTATTTTAGGTACTTTTTTATATCTCTAATTAATTAGTCAGAAGTAACAAAAAACTAATTAATTAAAAATATAATAAAAGATAACTTTTAATGTTTAAAAAAGTTCATATACTCTAATTTAATCAATAATAATAATAATAAATATAATAATAATAATAATAATAATAATAATAATAATAATAATAATAATAATAATAATAATAATAATAATAATAATAATAATAATAATAATAATAATAATAATAATAATAATAATAATAATAAATAATAATAATAATAATAATAATAATAATAATAATAATAATAATAATAATAAAAAAAAAAAAAAAAAAATAATAATAATAATAATAATAATAATAATAATAATAATAATAATAATAATAATAATAATAATAATAATAATATAATAATAATAATAATAATAATAATAATAATAATAATAATAATAATAATAATAATAATAATAATAATAATAATAATAATAATAATAATAATAATAATAATAATAATAATAATAATAATAATAATAATAATAATAATAATAATAATAATAATAATAATAATAATAATAATAATAATAATAATAATAATAATAATAATAATAATAAAATAATAATAATAATAATAATAATAATAATAATAATAATAATAATAATAATAATAATAAATAATAATAATAATAATAATAATAATAATAATAATAATAATAATAATAAATAATAATAATAATAATAATAATAATAATAATAATAATAATAATAATAATAATAATAATAATAATAATAATAATAATAATAATAATAATAATAATAATAATAATATAATAATAATAATAATAATAATAATAATAATAATAATAATAATAATAATAATAATAATAATAATAATAATAATAATAATAATAATAATTAATAATAATAATAATAATAATAATAATAATAATAATAGCAACAAAAAGCATACAATATCAAATATAATAACTTATAATAATTTACAATTATATATCATTAAGGTATAATCATAATTAAATATTATCTTGTTAATATATATATATATTAACAATAAATTTATTAAAAGTATTTTTCAACTAATAATAAAATTAACAGTTATAAATAAAAATAATTATTTTATTATATAATATAATAGACACTAAAATATATTTTTGGTTAATAAATTATCCTTTTTTTTTTTTTTTTCATAATTAAAATTTTATATTATATAAATAATATATATTTTATTTTATTATAATAGTAATTATATTATCAATAATATTTAGATACAAAATAAGTTAAGATAAAATATTTTGATGATATCATCTTGGTATCTGTAGAAAATATTAAGTTTTTGGGAATTTATATCTTTCCTCTAAAATGCGCGTGTTAAAATTAACAAACATTCTTCTGACTGATTTAATAAGGGAGTATGACAATTTTGTCTTTATTTCCGATATTAATTTAAATTTTTACTAATAACATATCTTTAGTGATCATCAGAAATATAAAGTTATAGTCAATAATAAATACTCTTTGTAGATAATATTATTCTTTAGGCTTCAAATAATTTCATTTAAATAAGCTTCTTTGTATAGTTAGTCAGCTAAGGATATTGAAATATTGGTATTAAGAAATGTGCTACTACACTCATTGTCAGACCAAATAATTCAAAAAATAAATAACAAATATAGAAATATAATTGTTTTTTATTATTATTTTTATTTTTAATTTTATTTAACTTTTTATACTATCTTTTTTATTAATACATTTTTTATATTATGATGAAACTTTTGTATATTTATTATTTATTGTTTAATTTTAAAAAATTTCTATTTAATAATTTAATGTAGTATATAGATTATCATGGAAGATGGATATAATAAAGGTTATTTAATTTATATATATAAATTTTGATAATAATAATAATTTATATAATATATAAAATATGACATGACATGACATGACATGACATGACATGATATGATATGATATGATAAGATATGATAAGATATGATATGATATGTTATGTTATAAAGAAGTCTATAATTAATTAGAAATATATAAAAGAAACTCATTGGTATTTTAAGAATTTAAAAAAATTGAATAATTTTTTTTCTTTTTTTTTTTTTTTTTTTTTTTTTGATATAATGAAGATAGATTAAGAAATAAATAAATAAGAGAAAAGAAATAACTATGGAAATATATTTAAGATATCCCTTGAAAAATCCCATTTAATAATATGCTATAATATTTAATATAAATATATATTATTATTAATTTAAATTAGTCATTTAATAGTAATAATAAAATATGTTTAAAATTATTATTATTATTATTATTATTATTATTATTATTATTATTAATTTATTAATTATTTTACTTTATCACTACTACAACTAATAATTTTAGAATCTGAAAACTGTAAACAAAATATTTTGGATAAGTGACCATCTAATGAAAATAAAAGTTGCTTGGATTTAAAATCCCATATTTTTATTGTACGATCATATGAACCGGATACAATTTTTTTACCATCAAATTGAATAGTTCTTACTAGTTCTGTATGTCCATAAAGAGTAAATAATAACTTATTTGAATGAAAATCCCAGACTTTTAATGTACAATCAGAAGATCCTGATATAATAATATTACCATCAAAAAAAATGCATGCAATTCCGCGGGTATGCCCTTCAAACGTCTTTAATAATTTACCAGTTGATAATGACCAAGCTCGTATTAAACGATCTATTAATTAAAATAGTTTTGTATTATCGATATTTAATGAATCCATTATATATCCATTATATATATATGTATTATATTATTATTATTATTATTATTATTGATACATATTATGTTTAATTAATTTTTTAATTAATTTTTTTTTTCTTTCAAATAAAAATTTAAATATTAATAAATATATAGTCTATTATTTATATTTTTACCTCCTGATGCTGATACTATAATATCACCTTTTAATTGAATGGCATTTGCTACAGTTTTATGTCCCTCAAGTTTTCTTACAAATTCACCTGTTTTAATATCCCAAATACGAATAGTATGATCTTTTGATGAAGATACAATATAATCTTTGTTAAATTTAACACTTAATACTGAATCTTGATGGCCTGTGATCCGTCTAACAATTTCAAAAGATTTAATATCCCAAAGAATAATAGTACTATCACTTGAACCAGTTACCAAATAATTAGCATCAAATTGTAAACTTAATATTGAACCAGTATGTCCATTCAAGGTTTTTATACATTCGTTTGTTTTTAAATCCCATACTTTTATAGTTTCTAATGATTATTATAATAGTAAAAATATTATACATTAATTAATAAGAAAAAAAGTTGATGGTATGTATATATATATATTTATACTTATCATTACTATTAATACAATAATCAATAAGTAATTTATTGAAATTTATGATAATATAAAAAAAAAAAAAAAAAAACAAATTGAATGTTAACATACGATCGCGAGAACCAGATATAATCCTTTCATTATTATATTGTAAACAATATATAGAATCGGTATGGCTTACCATATTGTATATACTATATTTTTTATTATTCCAATTGGAATCTAGTTTTAAATGTAAATAATATATTGCTCTCCACAATCCTGGAATATTTTCAAATTCTTTATATTTTTTTTGAATTTCATTCTCATTTTCTGTTTTTTTTTTATTATTAAAACTCTTATTGAAACTATTTTGATAATCCTTCAATCTTAAATTTTCTAATAAATTTAATACCTCCCAAAATTGAAATACAAAACTATCATTTTCTAATTCCAATTCCTTTTTAATATCGCTAAGATATGGATAAAACTGAGATATTTTATTTTTAACAAAAGCTAAAGATTTCCATTTTGTTGTATATAACTGTTTCCATAAAGTATTATCTAAAGATAGTTGATGCCATTTTCTTGAAACATTAGATACAATACTAATAGTTTTACAATCAGTATAAGATAATATTTTTATAGATAATTCATTTGGTAATTTAGATAGAAAATCAAAATGAAATAAAGGGTCGAGCTTTTTAGATAACTCTTGAAGACTAATTGTTGATAACGAATTAACAAGTTTATATATTACGTCTAAAATTTTTTATTTTATATCAATTGAAATAATTAATATGTATATATAAATTAAAATATAAAAATTATTGAATTGACACTTATTATATTTAAATGGCTCTATTATATGCATTAAATTGAATGTGGTTATAATTACCTATTTTTGTATTATCAGATTGTTTTAATAATAAAGTTAGAGTATCTTCAATTAAATTATCTTTATTAATTTTATTGTTATTCATATTATTTATGAATTTTAAATTTTACATTATAAAATATTAATATGTATGAATAAGACTGTTTATATATCAAACTATATATTATATTATATACTAATCATGAAAAAAATATTAATATAATTTAAATATATATATATAAATTAAATAATATAAATAATATTATATATCAAATTTTTTATTTAAAAATAAGAATTCTATGACTGAACATAATAATAACATAAAAGGATAAATAAAATAAATAAATATAAAATGATTTAAATATATTTAATATATACTATTTTTGTTATTATAATTTAATTTTTTTTTTTTTAATTAAAATATAATTAATAAATGAAATTATTATTTAATTATTAAATTATTTATTATATATTTTTTTTTTTAAAAAAATAAAACAAGAAAAAAAAAAAAAAAAAAAAAAAAAACTGTTATGAAACATTATTTATTTATATTTAATTGTGCTTTATTATATATATATATATATATATTTTTTTTTTAAAAAGAGAGAATTTTGAAAATAATAAAAAAAAATTATAATAAAGATTAACAATATAGAAATATATAAAAAGTTGTAAAATATATATAAAAAAATTTCTTTTATTACATAATTTTTATTTTATATAATTTTATAAATTTATATTACTGTTTTAATTTAATGAAGTTTATATAATGTCAAAGTTTTCATATTCTTTATTTAACATAAATGATTTATTAATATACCTAATAGGAAAATGATGTATTTTTTTTTTTTTTTTTCAAAAAAAAAAAAAAAGAAAAAAAAAAAAAAATAAAATAAAAAACAGGATAATTATTAGAAATTATAAATAAAATAAAAAAAGGCAAATATGAATAAAAACTAAAAATAAATTTTAATAAGTTTGTTTAAACTAATTTTAATATTAAACGCTTTATTTTTCCTTTACTGGTTCAACTGCCTTTGAATCTGATGGAGTGGTCACTTTACTTTCTTTTTTATCATTATATTTAGTTGTTGTATCATCTTTTTTATTTTCGTCCTTTTTCTCTTCAAAATTTAATGATTTTTTACCTTCTTCTTCAGTAATCTCATTTACAGATGAAAACCATTTAATAAATTTATTCTTACGTTTTTCTTTAATACTTTTTAATTTCTCTTCTGGAAGTTTTGTATTGCTTCTTCTGAAATAATCTTCTGTATTGTTAACAAAGAATAATTTATAAGTATTAACACAAATTTTTAATTCTAAACCAGAATGCATAATTAAATTTGTTGGTGGTTCATCTGGGATAATTTGTGGTAGGTTTCTATTATATTTATTATTATTATTTTTATTATTATTATTATTATTATTATTTAAATATTTAATATTTGCACATTTATATATATTTATGAAAAAAAATATATTAAATATTAAAAATAATTAATTAATTAATAAATAAATAAATAAATAAGTAAATAATATTATAATATATTATATTTATACCTTCTTAGGAACGGTTCATTAGGTTTTATATGAATACCTTCAGTTGCACCTAATTGCATATAACGATCAACATAAACTGACCATTTTTCTTCAGATGAAACAGAACTATCTGTTAAATAATCATCCTTACTTATTAATTGTATTGTTAAAATATTTTCTAAATTATTAAATTCAAATTTATATAAATTTTCATCTTGAAGTGCGGTTTTAACTGAAAGTTTATAAATAGCTTCACGTCTTGGACTATGAAGATCTTTTTCACTATCTTTATTATAAAGTTTAATTAACTCTTGACAAACATTATCATTAGTAATAATCTGAATTTGTTTAGCAATGGCTTGAACGATTTTATCTACTGTAAAGATTTGATAGGCTTGATTAACAAATAAAATTCTAGCCTTTTCTTCAAATTCTTGATTTTCATGTGTATCCTCAAAAAATCGTTTAATTAATTTTAATAATTCTGAATATCTACCTTTTCTACAAAATTCAGCATTTTGTTGAATAACTTCTTTTTTAATAAAACCAAGCTCTACAGCAATTGGATTAATAGAATCTAATTGATCAGGTTCTTTCTCCATTTTTTCTGAAGAAATTTTTAAATTTAATAATCTTTCGTATAATTTATGATATAAACGGAAGAAACAATAAAAGACGTTGTTACCAAATAATAAAAAGATTGGCCTTAAAGTATGTATTTTTAAACTTTCATGATCAAATATTTTTGATTTTTGAGTTTCAACAGAAGAAGCTACAGAATCAGCAGTTTCATTATCATTATCAGCACTTTCTAAAATAGAAATAGTAGAATTTGAACTAGAAATATTATCGACTTCCATTTTATTATTATTATTATTATTATTATTATTATCATTATCATTATTATCATTATTATTATTATTATTACTATTATTTTCATGAGATTTTTTTAATATTTTCTTTCTTAAATCATTACCATTTTTATTATTTATGGTATCATTCTTAGAATCACTTAAATCATTTTCAGTTGCTGTTTCAGTGGAATGACTTTCATCTGTAGTTTCTAATCTTTCTTCATCATTTTCTTCATCTTCATCTTCATCTTCATCATAATCGTTATCATCTTCAATATTCTTAACATGGAAGAATTTCGGTATAAATTCATTAAGGAATTTAATAATTCTTTTAATATCAGATTCATTAAATGTATGACAATGTCTTAAATAATATCTTATGATTTTTTTCATATCACCAAAAATAGTAGCATCTTTAAAGGCTAAACTATATTGATAATTAGAAGATGAATCACGCTTTTTAAGTTGTTCTGCATGTAAAGTTTCTATTTCATGAACTAAAGATTTTACAGCAATATTTTTTTTATCAGCTTGTTTAATTAATAGGAATCGATGATCCAAAGATTTATAAAAGTTTTTATTATGAACCTCTCTCCAAACCTTACTCCATTCCTTTTTAGCTTTTTTCCATTCTTCATTTTTTTGTTTTAATCGTTTTAATACTACAGGAACAGCAATAGCTGGACTATTTTGTATAGCTAATATAACTTCTTCACCTCTTTCTCTATCATAGATCTTTTTAACAATTTTTTGATAAATACTTGGTGATTTGCTTCCTAAATCTGGTGGTAATTTAAATTTAGATTTTTCTTCATTGGACATTTTATCCATTTTATCAACAATGGATTCAAACAAAGCAATAGTTAATAAAAGATTTGTAAGATAGTAATCAAAATCATATCTTTCATCTTCACACCTATGCATAGCTTCTTCAAATGGATTTTTCTTTTGAGCTTGGAAACCACCATCCTCACTTAAGAATATTGGATGAGAAACATATTCATCATTTAAAACTTCATAACAAAGTTTATCTCTACCAGAACATTTAGGATGTGTAAGACTCAATGGTAATAATCTATAACTATGACCAGCTCTTAAGCAAAGAGTATAATCAACATCATTATATTTAGGAGCAATAATTTCAGCTATATTAAATTATAATTTAAATAATATTTAATAATATTAATATTAATATTAATATATTAATCATTAAATATAAATATCACATATATATAAAATAAGTAAATATTAATAATTTCTAAATAGAATTAAAGTTAAATGTCTTTTTTAATAATATATATTTAAAAAAAATTTTTTTTAAAAGAAATAAAATAAATAAAATCTTACGTTCAACTTCTTCTTCATATTTTACAAAGGATTTAAACCAATAAAATAGTTCTGGTGATCTACTTAAGAAAGGTTCAACACTTTCAACTAATGTCTTAGCATCAATAATATCTTGATTAAATAAATTTAAAACTTTCAAAAATTCATAATATGTTGCTTTATTACCAATAACTTTTTTAGCTTTTTCAAAAAATTCTAATTCTTCTATTGTTCCAGAATTTTCTTCCATAAAGGATGTACGTGCTTTTTTAGCAGGTGGTGCATTTGTAGCATTTAAATTTGAATTATTAACACTTGAACTTTGTCTTTTTGATGACTTTTTTGTTGAAGTCGATGTTGGTGTTGTAATTTGACTTTGAACCTTTTTATTTACTGTTCCATCAACTTGATTATTTATAATGGATTTTGTCTCAACAATGGTAGAATTTCCATTGTCCGGTAAAAATTGTTTGAACTCATCTAATAAATCTTCCGCATTTTTAAATAAAACTTTAACTTGAGAATAAACTTCACCAATAGGTCTCTGTTCTTTTTGATAAGTTTGTAAAATTTCTAAAAATTGTTTATATATATCTGGTTCTTTCAAAAAACGAACTTTAATCTTATTAACATAATTAATAGCATGATTAAATTCAACAGGTGCTTTATGGCGTGTATTAATTTGCTGTTGCTCTTGAGATTTTGAAAGCATATTTTGTTGATTTGGTCTATTATTCATAGATATTGAATGATTAGAAGATTGATTATTATTCTGATTATTCATATTATTGTTATTATTATTGTTGTTGTTATTCATATTATTATTAATGTTATTATTCATATTATTCATATTATTATTCATATTATTGTTCATATTATTGTTCATATTATGATTCATATTACTATTCATATTATTATTCATGTTATTTTTCATATTATTATTCATATTATTATTCATATTATTATTCATATTATTCATATTATTATTCATATTATTCATATTATTATTCATATTATTATTCATATTATTATTCATATTATTATTCATATTATTATTCATATTATTATTCATATTATTATTCATATTATTATTCATATTATTGTTCATATTATTATTCATATTATTATTCATATTATTGTTCATATTATTATTCATATTATTGTTCATATTATTGTTCATATTATTATTCATGTTATTATTCATATTATTCATATTATTCATATTATTCATATTATTCATATTATTCATATTATTCATATTATTCATATTATTCATATTATTCATATTATTCATATTATTATTTTTATTAATTGAAGGATTCATGTTATTATTTTGTGGTAACATATTTAACTGTTGATTCATTGGTATTTGTTGATTTCTTTTATTTTGGTTTGGAATAGCTGGTTGAATTGGTACAGGTCCATTGCCAGACATTGGTGCATGTGATTGGTTTTGATTATTCATCATATTTTGTACTTGAGATGGTTGCTGAGACATTGGCATAGAATTTATGGATTGATTACGTTGATTATGTTGAAGAGAGTTATCATGATTCATCATAGGTGACATCATATTTTGATAAGAATTATCTTGATTATTATGCATATTATTATTATTATTCATTGTATTATTTTGATTTTGCATCATTTGATTTTGATATCCATTATTATTATTTCCACCAATTGGATGTGAATGATATTGTTGATTATTATGTTGCATAACAGGTCCGTTATCATTCATATGTCCCATATTACTATTATTATTTTGGATATTGACAGGATTCATTTGTTTTGACATCATTGATTGTGAACCTCCACCACCCATAGACATAGGAGGAGGTATAGGCTGTATTTGAGGATGCATGGATATATTATTTTGATGAGAAGAAGGTGGATTTTGAGAACGGTATTTCATCTGATTTGGCATTTGATGAGAAGACATTTGATTTTGTTTTTGCATCATGTCCATATTCATTGAATTTGGTGTAATAACTCTTACTGGATTATTTGGATTATTAGTAGGTTCAATTTTATAGCCTGGTGGTAAAAAGGTATTAAATCCTGTTATCAATTTTGGATGACTTGTAAATAATGTTGATACACGATCGATAACTCCAGGTGTATCAATACTATATTTGATAATAAAAATATAATTTTAACATAATATGAAAAAAATAAAAAATAATGCATTAAATAATAAAAAAATATATTATTATATATACATTGTTATTCTTAATATTTATAATGATAAATTATGATAAATATTTAATCTCATTATAAATAAAATATATATATGTATAATTAAAACATATAAAATTTAAATAAATAATATATATATGTATTAAAGTACTAACGCTTGAGATTTAAAATCCTTCATAATATCCAAAAATCGGTTATAAATTTCAGGTTGATCCTTAAACTGGGTCTTAACCTGTTCCAAATATGAAAGAGCATCATTAACATTCAACTGCTGATAATTATTTGATTGATTTTGGTCAGACATTTTGAATTAATATGAAATTTTAAATTTTAAGATAAATAAAATATTGAAAAATATAGAATTCCTAATGATGATTTTATTATTAATATATGTATATATGATTTGTATAATAAATACTAAATATTTTTTTCACTAAATAATTATATATATAAAAGATAAATTAGAAATTAAAATTATAATATTTAAGTATTATATATATATAATTTCCCTTACTTATATTTATTTTCTTCTCTTTTATCTCTTTTTATATTATTTTATATTTTATTATTTTATTTTACTTTATTTTATTTTACTTTATTTTATTTTATTTTATTTTATTTTATTCTATTTTATTTTATTTTATGTTACTTTATATTATTTAATTATTATCTTATTTTACTTTATATTATATTATATTATATTATATTATATTATATTTTTATTTTATTTTTGTTATATTTGTTTATTTATAATATTATAATATTATATTCTGATTATAAAAATGAAATATCGTAAAGAATAAAAAATTAAAAAAATTAAAAATAAAAATAATTAAAAAAAAAAAAAAAAAGAAAAAAAAAAGGTATATATCGTAAAACTGTGGAATACTAAATAAAATTAAACAAAACTATTAAAAAAATCTTAAATACATCAATAATTATAATATTTAAAAAATGACAGTAATAAATAAATTTATTAGTTTTTATTTATTACTAATAAGAAAATAATATATTATATATAATACATAAAATAAATTAATAATATAAATATAAAATAAGATAAAAGATTAATGTTCTATAAAGAGTTTTAAGTAAAAGAAAAAAACTATAAAATGTTTATTAAAGTAAAATAAAATTAATAATTATAATATTTAATTTATCATTTATTTATATATTATTTGTAATTACAAATTATTAAAAAAGTATCATACATTTAATTTTTTAATTCATGTATATAATGTATACATGAATTTAAAATTTCAATAAAAATTTGATTATTCTTAAAAAATAATAATAAATAAATATCAAAGAGTTTTTTATTTTTTTTTTTTTAATTCATTCTTTAAAAGAAAAAAATGATTATTTAATTTGTAGTAAAAGATAAAAAGCGATTATATATATATATAAAAACAACCATAAATAACCATAAAATATCAATATTTATTTTAATCAAATATTTTATAAATATACTTTTCATATATGTTAAAAATATACGTTTCATAAATATATTAATAGATGAATTAATTGGAACGAAAAATATAATAAAAAAAATAATTCAAATTTAGTAACCTATAATGGTTTATAAATTTTTTCAAAATGTACTTATAAATTTAATTTATTTGTATTTATTTATCTATCTACAATTTTATTTATTTATTTATTTATTTATTTATTTATTTATTTATCCATCTATTTATTTATTTATTTATCTATCCATCTATTTATTTATTTATTTATTTATTTATTTATTTATTTATTTATTTACTATTTATTGTTTTAAAAATTTTTTATAAAAAATTATAATTTTAAGTATTTTTATCAATATAAATAAATATTTGTAAAAAAAATTTTATTATGATAAAGGTTTTATAATCCTTTTTTTTTTAATGATTGAAAATTGCTCATTCTATAGTAAATATTTTGTCTTGCTAAAGGATATTTTTACTAATAAAGAGAAAAGAATATAAAATGTAATATAATTATATCTAATGTGAAAATACATGCTGTTTCTAAGACCCTATATTATTATCTGGAAAACATAATAATTTAGAGTCTTAAAAATATTATCTAGAAAACATAATATTAAGATAACGTTACTATGTGATGAAGAAATTTTTGATCAAAACTTATGTAATTTGTTCAAATATATTCGAACTATTATTAATTCAATTTATCAAAATTTAATATATATTAATAATATTATGAAAATTCTGGTTAAAAATATAATAATAATTTATTCTACATTCTTCAGAACAATCAATACTACTAAATGTATACTATATTCATAATAATAGTAATAATCATTTCAATGATTATGTATATATATATATATATTCACTATATAAAGAAAAAACCAAAATATTTTTCCAATATTTATCAGTTCATAGAATGATAATAATAAAATTGAATCAGTATTATAAAATTAATGATATTTTTTTTTTAAGATAAATCACTTCCACAAAATATATAATCTCTTTATATTAAAATTTTCATACAAATTTAATATTAATTTTTTCTGAAATATCATTGATTTTCCAGAAGGAATAAAGTATTTGAATTGAATATTTGTTTTTAATATTTTGTATTAATTGAGTTAATAATGTTATTTACAATAATTATATATGAAGAATTTTTTTCATAATTATATAATTATAGAAAAATAAAAATTTAATAAATCTCTAACAATGTTATAATTATATAGTTATAGTTTAATTAAATATTATTATAAATGTGTTGTTATAAAATAATAATTTTATAAACAGAATATTTGGATAATCAATTTTTTTTAAAAATATTTTTTTAGATCCTATTATTTCATATAATATATTTTATGAATATTGTTTTCGGTTTATATACCATTTATTAAAAAAAAAAAAAAAAAAAAAAAGATTAAAAAGAGAAAGAAAAAGGTATTATAATATATGAAACTCATAATTTAAGATAAAAAACGATATCCAAAAACAAAAAAAAATATTAGCTTTTTTTAATAAAATATTATCATAATTTATTAATTGTATCATATAATTAAAATATTTTAAAATGAAAATATGAATATATGAAAAAAAAAAAAAAAGAATTACTATCATATTAAAACTATAATAATTACATTAATAATAAAATATATTATTTATTTAAAAATTAATTTTATATAAGATATAGTTTACTACAAATGCTTTATTCACTATTTTATTTTTTTTAATAAAATTTATTTAATATAATAATTTATTTTTAATAATTATTTATTAATTATTCTTTTTTATTAGTTATATTCTAATACTCAGTATTGTTTTTAAAAGATTTGTGGGTTTGATTTAATAATATAACTATAAAGTATTCTTTTCATAATATTAAATAATCTTATTTATATATTAAACTTTATATATTTTAATATAAATAATTATTACAATTTATTTATCCTTTTAATAGAAAAAAAAATTTTTTTTTTCCATATATATAATAACTTTATTAATTATTAATTATTCTGATAATTGATATTTATTAAAAATCAAAATAATATTAAGTATTAACAATTAAGTGTAACATAAGCCATAAAATGAAAAAAAAAAAAAAAAAAAAAAGAAATAGAAGTTATTAATACTAAAATATTGTCACGTCACAGATATGTTCTTATTAATTTCTATTTTAATTAACAGTGTAATTTTTTATTTCTGTATAAAATTTTTATTTATATATATACCTATCCTATATAAACCAAAAAAGGATAAATATCGTATTAAGGAATATTAATTTTAATTGTACTTATTTGCTTTTTAACTTTTCAAATAATTTAAATAATTATTATTATTTTTTATTATTTATTATATAAATAAAAATTATATATAGTTTGTATATAATTTTTATGTAAAAAGAAGCTTATTAATGTGAATATGATAATGATATATTATAATAGTGATTTTATTATTAAAAATATGTTTAATAATTATTTTTATAAGAGAATATATATTCAATTATTTAATTTTTGTACATTATATTATTTTTATTTATTCATTTTTATTCATTTGTTTATTTTTTTTAATATTTATTATGTTTTTTTTTTTTTTTTTTTTTTTTTTTTTTTTTTAATTTCTATATTTATTTATAAATAAAGTTATATAAGGATAATTAATGTTACACAAAATAATGATTTAATATTTATTTTGAATATTTTAAAGTTGTACAGTAATTTTTTCCTGAGAATACTTTACCAAAATATCAAAATAAAAAAAAAAGTATTAATGTTTTTTATTATTAATATTATTTTATATTAGTTTTATTTAATATTTCATTATTTTATTATAAAATATTTTTAATATATTTTTTATTATATTTTTTTGTCTTTTTTTTTTAATTATATTATTTTTATATAACATAATTACATAGTTATATGAAAATAATATATTAATAATTTAAATAATCAAAACAATTTATATGTAATTTTTATATTATATATTAAAAAATATAATATATTGCTTTTATTCAATTATTATTATTTATTTATATATATATATATTTTTTTTTATTATTTAATTTAAATATATATTACACAAAAAATTAGTATGCATATGTAATAAAATAAAGCATTAATATATATTATTTCATTAGATAACATATATAAACAATATATTGTATTTAATGCTAATATATAGAAAACTAATTACATTATAAATAAAAAATAATATTTTTTTTTATATATTTATTATAAATAATTATTCGAATTATAGATATTGCTTATTATTTACATTTTTTTTTTCTTTAACTCTATATTTTTTTTTATCTTTAAATTCATTAAAATTAAATGTATAGAATATATTTAATTTAAATTATAAAATTTATTATGTTATATTATACAATTATGAGATTGTATAATTTATGTGATAATTAGGTTTAAATATATTTTGTAAAATATATTATTTTTATAATCAATTATAATTTATTATATATAATTTTTTATTTAATTCTAATTAATCATGAAAATGAATATGAATTAAGAAAATAACAAATAAAAGTAAAAAAAAAAAAAAAAAAAAAAAAAAAAAAAAAATTAAAACAAAATAAAAATAAACCAAAATAAAAATAAATCAAAATCAAAATAAACCAAAATAAAAATAAAACCAAAATAAAAACAATAAATAAATAAATAAAAATAAAACAGGGTAAAGAAAAATAAATTAAAAAGATAAAATAAAACGAAAAAACAAAAGTAAAAACAAAAGTAAAAAAGGACAAAATAAAAAAAATTAAACAAAGAACAAAAGAAAAATAAAATAAAACAAAACTAACAGTAATAATCAAAACAAAAAAAAAAAAAAAAAAAAAAAAAAAAAAAAAAAACTAATTAAATTAAAGGAAATTAAAATAAGTAAAATACATATAATTTTATTTATCAAATCAAAAACTTAAGTTGAAATTTAATTAATATTTATATAACATATTGAAAATATAAAAATATTATAAAAATAATATTTTGTTATTTGAATAAATATATCAAATATTTCATTATATATAAATAAATAAATAATATAACAGTAATATATATTTTCATTTCTTTTATATACCATTATAGTTATATAAACTATTTTTATCTTTCTTATTTAAATATTTAAGGATATAAACTAATAATTAACAAAAATATTATATACTAGCATTTTTGTTGATAGCAATATTATTTTAATTTTTTTTTATATATATTTATATATATAAGATAGAATTAATCAATTTTATTATTATTTAAATTATTGATAATAATAATATAATAATGAATACATAAGTAATTCATTAATATTAACCCGTTAAAAAAACTTAAAAATAGAAAAATTTATAATTAATAATATAAAAAAAATTGATTATAAATTTTTTTTTTTTTTTTATAATAACTAAATAAATAAAGAAAAAGCAAAAGCAAAAACAAAAATAATAAGATAATAAAATTATATAATACAATATTATATATAAAATTATTTATAATTATTATATTTTAATTTTGAAATTATTGAAAATAAAATATAATATTCATAGAAGAATTTCTTTAATACAATAACTATATGGAATATTTATAATATATTTTCATATAATAATACTTTTTTTTTTATTATTACTGCCTCTAATATTTTAAGAAATATAATAACTATATATTAAATAATACATAATAATGGATGTTCAAAAAAATATACCAGTTAATGTAACGAGTGATAATGAAACTAATAATACAAATAAAGATATATCAATTTATAATCCAAAGAATCCAACAATGCCAAAGGATACAGATTTATCAGCTGAAAAACATGTAAAGGAAAAACAAAGTAAATCAATGCAGAATGAAAAGTCATTTAATAGTTTAACATTACCTGATTTATCAAAAAATATTGTAAATAGTCAAGATAATTCAAATAAGGAAAAAGAAACAGAGCCTAGTTTACAGAAAGTGGTTAGGGTAAATATAAGTGAATTATATAAAAGTACACCAACTAGTAATGAACAAAGGTTTGTTTAATAAATAAAATATTAGTTAAAAAGAAATAATAATAATAGAAAATAATGATATAAAATATTTTTTAACTATATATTTAATAATATTAGAAAGAAAAATTAATTAATATATATACATTATTGTTAATTAATAATTTTAAAATATTTAATATTATTTGGCAATTAATTTATATAAATATTATAGAGTTTCAAAAATTCAAGTGCCTAAATCACTTGAAGATTGGATTGAAAATCATTCAAAAAAGGCATTAGAAGAACCTATTATTTCACCAGAAAAACCTCCAAGTTTTATACCTGTATTAGAAACAACAGAAGATTTAGATGAGATTATTACACCTAAAAGATCGGTTTCATGTCGTGCAAGAAATCATACATCACGACCAATAAAAGTTATGAATCCATCACAAAACCTTCTTCAAAATAATAATACTACAAATAATCAAAATAATGCTAAAAAACATCGTTCTACAAGGCAACCACCAATGTAATTTATTATATTATATTATATTATATTATATTATATAATAGTATAATTTTTTATTCAATATTATTATTATAAAAATTATTAATAAAATATTTATTATTAAATTAATAGGATTCATCTTGATCATGAACATATACAAGCTCATAGATCCCAAGGGAATATATCACTTGATATAGATAGTAAGTTATTTTGTTAATAAATAATAATATTATTAGTAATAATAAATCTTTTTCTAATATTAATTATTATATTATAATAATTATTAATGTAATAATATTTAATAGCTTTAAGAAGAGGTCAGACCCAAAAAGGAATGCCAAAGTTTCAAATGTGTTCATATAAACAATGTGACTTTATTGCTACTGATAGATGTGAATCATGTTTTGGTATAGTATATTATAAAATTAAAAATTATTATTTCATAATCTGAAAATTAAATATATTAAATTTATTATTAACATAAATTTTATTTACTTTATTTATTTATCTTTTTTAAAATTAAAGACCCTTTATGTTTAAATCATTTGCAAATATTTAATTATACAATGCCTTTTTTTAGAAGGAAAAAATTATGTATTAATTGTCATAAAAAAATAGCAAAATCATACTTATGGTTTTATCTATTGGCAGGAGTGTTTTCATTTGTAGTATTAATTGTAATTCTTTTAAATCATAGTTTACTAGCTAATACAATAATATACTACGCATGTTGTTGTGGACTAGCAATCATTTCGTTAATATCTTTTATAATGGCTTACTTCAGTTCTAATTTATTAACAATTAATACTGCTGATTTAGATACATTTTAAAACTAAATAATTATAATTTAAAAAAAAAAAAAAAAACAAAAAAAAAAAACAAAGAAAAACAAAGAAAAAGAAAAAAGAAAAGGAAAAGGAAAAAACAAAGAAAAAAGAAAAAAAATGTTTATATAATATTTTTATATTATTTTCATTAAAATAATTTTTTTTTTAATTTATATTGATTTTTAAGAACAAAAATAATATAATATAATAACGAAAATCATTAGTAATGTTAAAATATATGATATAAGTTTTAAAAGGAAAAAATTATTAATTCTTAATTTTAATTATTCGATTTTTAAATATCTTTATAGATTATAATTTTATTCTTTTTTTTTTTTTTTTTTTTTTAGTTTTTATTATTTTTTTATTCTATATTTAAAATTAAATAATAAAATATTGTTAACTATAATAATAATAATTAATAATAATAATGATGATAATAATAATAATGAATAAATAAATTGATTAATTTGTTGTGTATTTTATTTTGATATTTTTATTTAATAAAATCATAAGTTAGATAGTAGATAAAATAATAATATAATTATTATCTTATTAGTAAAAAAATAGTTATGTCTCAAAAAAAATTGAATTAATTTTATGATTATAATACATTATAAAAATAATAAATTTCTTTGAAAAAAGTTAATCAAAAATTCTAACATTTTTTCAACATTTTTTCATTATTAACAAGATTTTTACTATTATTAATATTATTTTTTAATATTGTCATTATTTTCTATTAATTTAAAAACAATATCTGATGAATAAGAATCATTTTCTTAAAAAATTATTTTTGTAAAATAAAAATACAATAATTTTATAAAATAAAAATCTTTAATTTGTTATTATGTTTTTGTATTATTAATTAAAATATAATTATAATTAAATTGTTAATATTACGTTCATTTTTTAAAATTTATTCAATTATTTAATATTCATTCAAATCTTTAGTTTTCCTTGAATATATATATATATGTTTTAAAGTGATAATGAATTATATTAATAATAAATAAACTATATATATATTAAATGTTGAAGTAATCCTTGAGGAAAAAAACCATCTGTATATCATATTAGATATAAATCAATTATATAAAAATTAAAGTTTTGTTAATAACCTTAAAATATTACATAATTGAAAATATTTTTGTTTTTCTAATTACTTTCATTTTTCAAAAATTAGTTATTGTATTAATATTTTATATATAATAAAAATAAAATATTAACGTTGTAAAATATATTTTAATTTCTATTTTTATATATTTGAATAAATAATTATATTTACTTATTTACTGCTTCTTATTAATAACATATTTATTACTATTTATTTATTTATTTATTTATTTATTTATTTATTTATTTATTTATTTATTTATTTATTTATTTATTTATTTATTTATTTATTTATTTATTTATTTATTTATTTATTTATTTATTTATTTATTTATTTATTTATTTATTTATTTATTCTTTATTCTTTATGTATTCTTTATTTATTAAATTATAATTTTCAAAAATTTAAATATTTTGTTTATTTATTGGTTGATTTAAAAATGTATGGCAATACGTATTAATACAATAATAATTTTTTATTATCAGTATGTAAAATTTTTATTCTAATTAATAAATATAAGATTTATAAGATTATTGATTAATTAATTATTTATATACTTATATTTTATAATATAATGGTGGATTATTTATATAATTAATTATTATTATATTAAAATTTATTAATATGTATTATATTATTTATTTATTATTATACATATTCATTTAATATTTTATTATTATATTTATTTAAAGTTTTTTTTTAATAATTTTTTTTCTTTTATACTTAAACGATAGATGAATAAATGTAAATCAAATTATTTATAAATAAATAATAAAAAGTAAAAAGTAAAGGAAAAAGAATTAAAAAAAAAAATAAAAAATATATATATATATATATTTAACTTTTTTTAAAAAAGTTAATAACAAATATTATAATAAATTAAAAAGAAAAGATATAAATTAATTTAAATCTTTTTTATAAGTCATAAAAAAAAAAAAGAAAATTGTGTATATTTATAAATATAAGATAAATTAAAATCAATATAAAAATTATATTGTATATTTAATTCCTTTTTTTTAGTAGAGTGTATAACAACAAAACTTTCTTGTTTTATAACTATATTTAATTTTCTTTTTCTTATGTATTTTATAAATATTATTCGTATATAATATTTGAAAATATTACAATAATATACAGAATAAATATTCCATTTGGATATTATAAAAAAGAACAATTTTTAAATAATAATTATTTAATATATTTTTTTTATAATAATAAATATTAAAAAAAATAAGAAAAAAGGATTAAATTTAATATTTTATAGCAAAAAATTATAACAATTAATATAAATAATAAATAAATAAATGTCATCTTCATCATCATCATCATCGAAATCATCAATTACAATTTCACCAGAAAGATTAAAGTCATTAGATAAACCAAGACGTAGACTTCATGGTCCAAGTCCAAATGGTTCAAGAATAAGATTAGACGCCAAGAAATCAAAAAAAGATAAATTACGTAAAAATTCAAAATCTCAAAAGTCAGTTTCTAAGCCAACAAAAACAAAATCTCAAAAAAGAACAAGAGAATCTAGTACATATCTTAATACTACAGATAGACCATATTTCATATTAATATTCTTTGTTTTGACATCATTATTCCTTGGTATTAATGCATTTTATCAAATTAGAATCAGTAAGACAGGTATCTTCCATGAAAACCTTGATATATTTAATGTTTCAAAATATGTTTTCTGTACAGCCATGCCATTGATATTGATATCTGTATGGGTTAGTATTGTATTAACTAAAATGAGATTCTTATTAAATAAAATGCTGGTATTCTTTTTAAAGAATTTGAAATTCTTTTTAAAGCCAGAAGTTATACTATTCCTTATAGTATCATTCATATCCTACAGACTTTTATTATTTATACCAATTATATTCAAATATATTCATTCGGTATCTGACGTTATTCCATATGGAGGACCAGTTGTCAGTTTTGCTTTAATCATTGCTTTTATTTCAATGATGTTCTTCCTAATTGGATGGATGATTTTAATATTCTCTTATGATGTTTCTGATTCTATCGTAAAGGGTATTTCAAATACTTCTTCATATATTTTTGGAAAAACTTTTTCAAAATTCTCGAAAAAAAACATAAAAGACAGTGATAGTGAAGATTAATTATAATAAAAATAAAAATTAAAATAAAATTAAAAATAAAAATAAAACTAAAACTAAAAATAAAAATAAAAATAAAAAAAATAAAAATAAAAATAAAAAAGAATGAAGAAATAATAATAAAAAAATAATATAAAAATATTATTAATAAAAAATGACAAAAATGATTTTTTTTATTAATTTATTAAACTTAGTAATAAAAAAAAAAGGTATAAGCTTAAAGAATAAAGGAATAAAGAATGAATTATTTATTATTTTATAACTTTTATTTTTTTTTTTTTTTAATACATATAAACGATGGTTTAATAAAATAATAATAAAAATAATTAATAATTTTATTTTATAGAAAAATAAAATAACAATAAAAAATATAAAATAAATATGAAAATACTAAATAAAAAAATAAAAAATTAAAAAAAAAAAAAAAAGCAAATAAACAAATAATAATAATAATAATTATTATTATAATAACTATAATATAATAAAATAAATAAAACGAAAAATTAAAAATAATTATTTGAATTGTATAAAAAAATAAAAAAAAATTATTATATAAAATAAAAAATAATAATGATTTATATAATAATAAAATAATAAAATAATAAAATAATATATATATATATATGAAGCACTATTCTATTATAATATTAATATTTGATTATAAAAATTTAAATGAAAAAAAAAAAAAAAAAAAAAAAAGAAATAGTTGTAATACCTAAAAATAATCTAAATTATTAAAGATAAGTAATAGGGTTTTTACAAATTTTTTGGTACTACAATTTAGATTAACTATTTATATTTAATTATTATAAACTCTATATTGTAAAAAAATAATATTGATATATTTGATATAAAATTTATTGTATTAAAAGAGTAAATAAAAAAAAAAAAATAATAATTTATATTGAATAGTTTAATAATTAAAAAAGGTTATATATTATATATATATAATTTTAGCATCAAAATGTTAAAAAATATAACCAAAAATATAATAATATATTATTAATGATTTTTGTTTTAAATTGTATAAACCAACAGAGGTATTATATCAATAATCATAAAAAAAAATATTTTATATATTTAATATTTATTAGTATATTTATATATTTATATTTATATACATATTATTTTATTGATAATATTAATATATATTTTTTAAATAATACTAAATACTAATACTTTTTTTTTTTTTTTTTTTTTTTTTTTTAATGTATATTTTAATAATATAAACAGTTGTTTTTATTATGTAATATATAATTAAAATAAGAATGGCTATATAATTGTAAAATTTCTTATTCTTGTTGTATATATATAATATATATTTTTTCTCTTTTTAATGATTTCTTTTAAATGTAAATGTATTCTTTAAGTTTATTTTAAAACAATATTTAAATTGTTTTTAAAGAATTCTAATTAATAATTTTTTTATTCATAAAATATATGTATATAATAAATTTTTTTATAGATTAAATTACTTAAATTATTATTATTAAGCAAAAAATTATTAATTAAAATTATAATTAATATTTCATGCTCTCTTTTTCTATTTGTTTTATAATAATTATTATATATATTTCTTTGTTTTATTATAATTGTTATTATATCTATTTTCATTTTTCATTATTTTTCATTTTTTTCATTTTTTTTTTTTTCATTTTTTTTTTTTTTTTTTATTTTTTTTTTTCATTTTCTATATCTTAAAGTTTTTTAACAATTATTCTTTATTCTTGCCTCTTTCTTTTATATTTATCAATTATATTATCTTATTTAATATTTATAATAACTAAAAGTAAGAAGAAAAAAAATTTTAATTCTAATTTTTTTTAATTTTTTAAATATATTTTTTTATTATGTTTGTTTTATATAATTATTATTATTTATACTGTCGTTTTAACATTTTTTTTATGTTTTCAATTAGAAAAAAGAAATAAAGACTAATTTTGATTTGCTTAATTTAATTTATATATTAAATATCTAATACTTGCTTTAATTACTGAAAAGAAAGGAACTGTAGATAAACAAAAAGGAAAAAAAAATTATATAAAAATTAAAAAAAGAAAAATAGAAAGAAAAAAAGTGAATCTTTTTCATACATAATATAAAATATTTATAATATTATATAAATAATTAATAATATATTTTCTTTTTTTTAATTTTTGCTTAATTTTTTTTTTCCTTTTTATATATATGTAGATATACTTTTTTTTTCTATTAATTATTATAAAAAGATTATCATTTTATAATTATTAATAACTCTTATTTTCATTAATTTGTCAAAATTAGAAATTACTTTTATATATAATAATTGATTATTTTTTTTCTTCTTTTTTTTTTTTTTTTTTTTTTTTTTTTTTTTTTTTTTTTTTTTTTTTTTTTAAAAAAAAAAAAAGATATTAAAATTTCTAAAAGAATAATAACTATATATAAATACTTGCTTTATATAAATATTAATAAATAAAAAAATATATACTATTATGATATATAAAAAGGTAGAAATAAATAAAGATATATAATTGTTAAAAATTAAAACTTAATAAAAATATTAAATGATTTTACTCATTAAAATCATTATATATTGTAAAAGAAAAATTTTATCTAATTTAAATTTTGACGATTCTTCTTTTTTCCACTTTTAACTGGAATAAATTTATTTGAATTTTTGTTTTCGTCATGAGAATAAGAATTATAGCCACGAACAGCTGAAAATGATTGATCTGCATTTTGATCCATCTTGCGACGTTTAATAAATTCTTCAGCAAATTTTAATGGATCAATTGCAGTAATTCCTCCAAGTGTATCGGTACAAATATCATAAATGACAGAAGTTTCATTCAATGGCATTAATAATAAGACATTAATGAATTCATCAACTGAAATTAAGTTTAATAAATAAATAAATATATTTTCAATAAATATATAAATAAATAAAAAATTGAATATTGATATATAAATCTAAAATTAAATTAGTTTATATAAATGTTAATATTTATTGAATTACCATTAACACCAGCAGAGGTTGAAACACGAAGAGTGTTCTTACACCATTTCATGAAAGCATCAGATGGTCCCTTTTTTGAATTATCGGTCTTAGAACTTGATTTTGTAATCTTATGAGATGGTTCACTCTTTTTAACAACCTTACCAACTGGAGTCCATTCCTATTATAATGATAATAGTAATAAATATTATATATATTAATATAGAAGATATATTTAATATTATCGAATTTGTTATAATTAAATATTTAATAATTAATAAAATTATTATTTTAAAAATAATAACAATAACAATAATAGTAAAACTTACATTTTCAGACTTAGCAGTGGTTGGAGTATTGCTAATGGAATTACTAACTTGGCTTGATTGAGGACGAGTAGAAGAAACAGAAGAAATAATTTCCTTCTTAACTGGTTCTTTTTTAGATGCATTTAATGAAGAAGCAGAAACAATTTTAGAATTACCATCAGCAACAATAGTTAATGGTCTACCAGCCCAGACAGATCTAGTAGTATTAACAACATGTGGAGTTGGCTTATTAATTTTCTTACTTTCAGCTTCTTTCATTTGTAAATCTTTTTGCTTCTTTTTATTATTTTCTTCTTCTTGCATAATTTGTCTTAAAGTTGGCTTTTGAATATTGTTGTGTGGTGCTCCCCAAACAGTGTTAGAATCAAAGTGAGAAATTGGGGATGTTTCAGTAACAACAGCTTCAGCAGCAGCAGCCTTAGCTGCTTCTTTTTCCTTCTTTTCCTTTATTTCTTGTTCTTTCTTTAATTGTTCTAATTTTTCTTTTTCTTCTAATTCTTGAATTTCTTTTATACTAAGTCTTTGAGTTTTGTTAGTTGAAATCTTCCAATGGTTCTTTACTGGAGCTGAAGAAATTGTAGTTTTAGCTTCTTCTTTAACATCTCCAGTTTTTTCTAATGAACTATCATCTTTACTATTTTCTTCTTTAATTGATTCTTCACTGCTTTCTTCTTCATCTTCTTCATCTTCTTCCTTCTTTTCGTTTTCCCCTTCAATATTATCATTTTCAATAATTTCTTCTTCTTTTTCGTTTTCATTTTGTATATCTTCATTTAAAACCTCAGTTTTTGGTTCTTCTTCGTTTTGTTCTTGTTCTAATTCTTTTACTTCTTCAACTTCATCCTTATTTTCAATATTAGCCTCATTAATTGGTATATCATTAACAGTATCTTCCTTATTTGTATTATCATTAGTTTCTTTTTCATTATTTTGAGTAATATTTTCATTTAATTTTTTTGTATTAGTATTAGTATTATCTACAATTGGTATAGAGTCAGTTTTAATCTTTTCTGCTTTATTGGTATTTATATTAATATTATTATTAATTGTAGTTTGTGGAGTCGAATTCCACATATTACTATTGGTATTTTGTGATGCATTATCATTAGCATCATTTCCTGTAAATATTGATTGCGTATTATTAGTTGTAGTAGTTGTAGTAGTAGTAGTAGTAGTAGTAGAAGTAGTAGTTGTATTCATTGGGGGTATTATTTCATTTTGTATCGAGCCAATTGTATTTGGAACCATTTGTGGTTTCATACCAATTGTATTAATTGGTTGACCAAACATATTATAAAATGGCATTTGATTTTGTGGCATTTGTCTCATCATTTGGTAATACTGTGGTGGGAATGGTGATTGTTGCATAAGTTGTTGATAATAATATTGTTGATTAAAGTTTGATTTATTTATATCAGGGTTCATAACATCATAATTATAAAATTGATTATTATAAATGTCATTAAATCCCATCATATCATTCCAACCCTTGACTCCTAACATTGATGGATCGTTATATGGCATCCATGGTTGGCTACCTGGTATTCCCATCATTTGAGGATTGTTCATGGTATTGGAAAGACGATTCATACCCGGATAACCAACTGGCTCATATTGATTACCCATAGTAGGGAAAGATGCATTCCGACCATTGTAAACTTTTGGGGAATTAATAGAATTGTTGAACGAATTATACATAGAATCAAGATTGTTACTAAATGAGTTATTATCTTTCATTCCAATTCCACGACCGAGGCCTATTCCACCACCAACTGAATAACTTGTCATTGGTAATGTTTTATTACCAATTGGTGAAGTTACTGTAGAGTCTAATGAAGATTGGTGAGTGGAAGAGGGCATAGTTTTTTGGATTGGTTTAATAGTAGGCTTTGCATTTGAAGTAGTAGAAGGAATTGGAGGATGAACAGCTGCTGTAGATGCTGCTGCTTCATTTGCCTTAAGACTTAACTCTTTTTCCTTTTTATATTTTTCAGCATCAATAATAAATGGCTTTTCCTCACCATATTGTTCAATCATTGAAGCTAATGACTTAAATTCAACATTATCTTCCCTTTTGATTGGTAAATTCTTTTCGAAATAACCTGCATTATACCATTCTTGCATTTCTTCATATAGGAACGGTCCTAATTAAATAAATATATATTGCATAAATAGGATAAAAATAATTAATTAGAAATTAGTATATTAATAATATTATTTTTTAGAATTATTTTATTTTATTATAATTATCAATAAAAATAATGCTATTAAATAATATATAAATCATACCTTGAACTTTTCCTGTTGGATCTTTGTAGTACCATTTTAGAGGTTCAATAACAATTTCCTTGGAAATTTCTTTAATTGTGTCTGGTTCAGAAAATATATTTCCTTGAAGTCTCGTACTATCCATCTTATTAACATCAAGCGTTTTTTTCATTGTATCATCAAAACTTTGAGTTTTGGTAACATTTAATGAATTAGACTTGAATGATGAAAAGATGTCATTGTTAAATAAGGAATTATTTAACGGTTTTTCATTACCATAATTTGACTTAAGAGTCATATTATCAAAAGTACTAGTTAAGTCATTAGAATTATCTTTCATATTTAACTTATCCATATTATTTTGTTGAACCCCTTCAATTTCCATATCTTTATCCAAAGGTGTACTCATTGACTTTTATATATTATATAATAATTATATCAATTTTTTAATATTATTAATATTTCTTTTATTGGTTAAATAATTTATATAAGAAATATATAATCATTTACTTTATATTTTGGCTTTTTAAGGTCATTCTTGTTTTTTAATGAATACATATTATTACCAACATAATTGTTAGTACGATTTTGACTGTCCCAAATATTACCAAATTTTTTATTAGAATCCATTGAATCTATTATTAATATATTAAACATTTAAATATTAAAATCATATAAATTTATATTCTATAAATCAAATTAATATTTCTTAAATTTAACAAAAAAATTACAATCATTTCTTCCATTTGCCATTTGATCATATGAACCTATTATTATTTTAGATTATATTATATAATATTTTAGATTATTGTTTCCATAGTATATTATATATTTTGATATTAATATATTAGATATTTTGAATCTTACCTCTGTTATAACTGAAAGGACGTGAATTCATTCTATTATCATTACGATCTTTGTAATGACCCATATCCCTATCAGGACGATCATTAAAATCTCGAGATGTTCTAGAAGCCATATCATTGTTGACAGAATTTTGTCCTAATATCTAAATTTTTAGGTTAAATAAATAAACTATTAGAATAATATTAATAATATCAAAAAAAATAATAATATATTTATTTTACCTTTTTGTCATAATTGTTAAATGACATCATCGACATTGGATGTAATTGTTCTGATGTAGAAGATATGTTTTTGTTATCATAATCAAAAGACATCTTTTTATTATTAGTCTTCTTTTTATTATTCCATAATGAAATAACTTCATCTTTTGAGTACTTATATTGATTAGATCCAACTTTATGATCATTCATAACTGCTTTACCCTTTGAATAACTATCCATAGTATTATTGTTTATATTTGATAAGTTTGTACCTGCATCATAATTGGTAGGTATAACTTTTTTTCTCATCCTATTTATAATTTAATTAATTAAATTTAAATAATATTATTATTTATTCTTTTATTTAATTATTTATATATAATTTCATTATTAATATTATAAACAGTTTATTGATGGATTTATTTTTAAATTATTAACATTTTTTAATAACATTTAAATATAAAAAAGCGTTTAAAGATTTTTATATTTTCGATAAAATTAAACCTTTATTTAATATACTGCTTTCATTATTTTTTTAAAAAAAATATTTTTTCTACTATTTATTTTTTTTTATTATTAATTTCAATACCAACTATTTTTTTTTTACTTTTGCTATTATTATTCATACTTTTTTAATTATATTTTTATTAATATATAATCGCGTTTATTTAAAAAATTGTGCAATTTATTAACATATATATAAGATTGTTTTAAATTTATTAAACTAATACTGAAATATTGTTTTGTTGTAAAATCAAATAACATATAAATAAAATATTTAAAAAAAAAGTCCACATTATTAAACATTTCATCAAAATAATTTTGATAATGTTTTATATTA
The DNA here is from genome assembly GCA_002104895.1 of Anaeromyces robustus. Lineage (NCBI taxonomy): Eukaryota > Fungi > Neocallimastigomycota > Neocallimastigomycetes > Neocallimastigales > Neocallimastigaceae > Anaeromyces > Anaeromyces robustus. The sequence goes on along the minus strand of MCFG01000013.1, from coordinate 31,192 downwards.
TTTTTTTAAACATATTGTGATTATTTGATGATTACCACTCTGGACCAAAATTCATTGACATTTTGTTTACTTCTTTTTTTGTTATTTTTTTATTGCGTTTATTTTTTTTTTTTATTATTTTAAAAAATATTTTAAATATAATAATATATTAATATTATGAATAAAAAAAACTTTAATATTTTATATATAAATGAAAAGATTTAATAATAATAAAAATATTATATAATAAATATTTGTTATTGTAGTAAAAAAAAGAAAAAAAAAAGAAAAATAACAAAACTTTAGTAAGAGATTTTTATATAAAATTTATTAATTTATAAGTAATATTATACATATATATATTATATCTATATATTTTTTTCAAAATTAATATTATTATATTATAATTACAACATTTATTAATCTTATTTATAATAAAAAAAGTTTTTTTACAGTTTTTATATTTATTATTTAATAGTTTTTTTATTTAATAATTATAGTCATATTAAATATTAATAATTAATATATATTTGATATTATATATTCAATATGTATAGAATATAGTTATATAAAATTTTATGTAAATAATATATTGTTTTATAATACAAGTATTAATATTAATAAATATTAATTATATATATGGATTATAATGATTATTAATTTATTTAATATATAATAATTTAAGTTTAATATTTAATATTTAATAGAATTATATATTATATGTTTTATAATATATTACAATATATTCTTATATATTAGTTTAAATTAATTTATTTCAATAATAATTATATTTAAATATTAATATATTAATAATACATTTTAATATATATTTAAATAATTATACAATAGAAATAATAAAGATCAAAAAAAAAAAAAAAAAAAAAACTTATTTTGAATGAATATAGTATAAAAAAACAAAAAAAAATGAAAATATCAATAAAAAAAGAGAAAAAAATATTTAAATAAATAAATGAATAATTAAAATAAAAGGAATAGTGATTAAAATAAAAAGGAATAGTGATTATAAGGTAATTATAAATTTTTTTTAAATACAAAAAAAAGTCTTATAATATATTATAAAAGTAAATTCAATGTTTTTACCGTTTTCATATAATGAATTTAATAAAACGGTTTTTTTTTTTATTACTGCTATGAAAATTTTTATAATATTACCAATCAAATTTAATTTTTATTATAAAATGGTCAAATGATATAAATTAAATATATGTATTATTTACATAAAATTAATAAAATCATGAATATTTCACGTATAAATATATTTAAAAAATATTTTTTTTTATTTATTCTAATTATATAACAAACAATATAGTATGGATTAATAAAAGTAAAAGAATTTTATGTAGAAAATAAAATAAATGATTAATTCATAATATTAAATAATATTTAGTAGTTTTTTTTATTAATAAATTTTGGATACTTTTTTTCTGGTTGTTTTAAAGTTAAAAGAATACAAGAAATAAAGAAAAATTAATTCATATATATTAATGCTTCCTTATATTAATAGAATTATATTTATCATAATAAATTAATATATATATAATTGAAAAAAGATGATTTAAAGTTGTAATATTCAATGTAAAAAGTGTGTGAATTTTATATATTAACAGTACTATTAATAAATGGAGTATAATTTTTTCTTTTGTGAGATTTGCAATAGAAATCAAATTAAAAATAAAAGACATATTTATTCTAAAAAACATAGAGAAAGATTAGATTTTTTATTAACAAGACAAAATGAGGTATATATAAATATAAATTAAAATTTACATTTCAAAATAAAAAATTATTTTTTTTAATTTAATGTATTCATTATCATATTTCATTATTTTTTTAGTTTTTTTATTTTAATGTATTCATTATCATATTTCATTATTTTTATGATGAAATAATAATGTTAATGAATTAATATTATAAATTAAAAATAATAAATATATATTGAATTAATATTATAAATTAAAAGTAAAATATAGTGTATAAAGTATAATATATAAAGAATGAAAAAAATATATTTCATATATATATATATTTTTTTTTGTCATATTTTATTTATTATTTTCTATTGTTTTATAAATTATTATTTATTTATAAATATTGTATTATCTATAATGATAAAGAAAATTATTAAGCTTTCTACTTTTTTGGATAATATAAAAATTGTTGATGATGATATTGAACAACCAGAAATTTGGTGTTTATTTTGTAAAACTACCATAAAATCTTCTAATTCAAAAATAGCTTGGTATAATATATTAAATATTTTTTAAATTATATGAATTCAATTTTATTTCATTCAATATTATGCAATAGTAATTATTTTATTTATTTTTTTTCTCCATATACTTATTTTTTTTTTTTTTTTACCTTAAACATTAATATTGTATTTAGTGAACATATATTTTTACATTTATCTTATGAAAATCATATTGATTCTATAAATGAATTTTGGCAGGATCAAAGACCAGATAAAAAAAAATGGAAAAAAGAACAATTTTATTTAGATAAAACTGTTATTGATAAAGTAGTTTTTTAATTTATACTTTTTCATTACAGAAAAAGGACATTTATTTATTTATTTATTCATTTATTTATTCATTTATTTATTAATTTATTTATTTATATATTTATTCATTTATTTATTTATTTATTTATTTATTCATTATTCATTTCAAATATTTTATTCTTATTAAAGTTTTTAGAAAGAAGTAAATTATTCTTTATTAAATATATAAAAAATAAAGAAAATAAGAATATGGAAATTATCAAAAAAGTAATAAAAAGAATATTTAATAATATTCATAATTTTTATTTTGTTTTTAACGTTATTTTTTATTATTATTTTATTATTATTTCTATAACCATTTTTAAAAAATATATTAAAAGACAAAAGATGCTCAGATAATGAATGATCGTGTAATAAAACCGATGGTTAATATTAGCAGTAATATTAATGAAAAACCTATTTATAATTATGCTAATAAGAGTTTTAATGATGATACCTTTAATAATAATAATAATAATAATAATTCATATCGAACTGTTAAAGCTTTTGGCGAAAGTACTTTTTTTTTTTTAGTTTGTTAAAAGATTATAGTAATATAATTTTTTTCCCATTTTTATTTCAAAAAAAAAAAAAAAAAAAAAAACATAATAATAATAATAATAATAATAATAATAATAATAATAATAATAATAATAATAATAATAATAATAGTAATAATAATAATAATAATAATAATAATAGTAATAGTAATAATAATAATAAATATAATAATAATAACAATAATAATAATAATAATAATATTATTATTATTAATGTTTTTTTTTTTTTTTATTAATAAATACTATAATTTAGATTTAACATGTATAAACATTAACCGAAATGCTTATACAGGGAATAATATTCATAATAATAATTCAGTTCCACTTTGGATGATAGATAGTAGTGATAGTGAAAGTAATAGTGAAGATGAAAGACTAGATATAAAATTAAATATTCATAGAAAGAAAAATGATAATTCTGGCGCAGGACCATCTATTGATTTATATCTTGATCATAAAGAAAAAAAACGGAAAAGTAAATTAAATCCTAATAGATTAGGAAGTGTTATAGATAGAGGTAAACGATATAAAATAAATATTTAGTAATATAATATAACAGAAAAATAAAATTAATCATAATCTTTATTTATATATTTTATTTTAGATAAAAAGATATCAAAAAGCTGGATACCTAATTTTGGTGGTATTTGGAATTCAGGACCTCGTAGTTCTACAAGAAAAGAATTTCTAAAGAATCTTAATAATAATAATAAAAAAAGTAGATAATATATAAATAAAAAATGAAAACTTTTAATAAGAATGAAGTAAAAAGCTTTTTTTTTATATTAATAAGTATTATTTTGTAAATATATAGATATAACTTAATTACTTTTTTTATTTATTATTTATTTAATTTTTTATATAAATTAGTTGATTGTCTATAATATCAATTATTATATCATATTATTATAAATATAATTACTATTAACAATAAATTTTTTTTTCTTATAATAATAAAATAAAAATAATTAATTATTATAATAGTATAAATACTACTTATTTTTATTTTTTTCTTTTTTAATTTATTATATTATTATGAATTAATAATAATAATAAAATTTTGTGTTTTTAAAATCAATAATTTATGAATATGCAGTTCATTTTTATATTATAAAAAGTAATAAATATAATTAAAAATTTAAATAGTAAAATTATTTAAAAAATTACAAATCATTTATTTGAAATATTATATTATATTAAAAAAAAAAAAAAAGAGAACTAAAAAGTTTAAATTGATTAATCAATTAATTAAATAATATAATTAATATTTTTATCAAAAATTTTACCATAATTTTTTAAAAAAAACTGTAGTAAAAATAAAGAAAAAAAAATTATAATAAAATTATAATAATAATAATAGAGTGATTTTTATTTTATTAATATTGTATAACTAAAAAAAAAAAAAAAAAAAAAAAAAGAAAAAAATTTTTTTAATTATATTAGCAATTAAAATTAATACTTTTTAATTAATTGTAGTAATTAAGTAATTAATAGTATTTTAAAGTTTTTAATTATACATTTTAATTTTTAAACTTTTTGTTTTATGTTTTTATATTATAATAAATAATTAAAAATAAAATTTTTAATGACAACAAAATTAAAATAATATATAATAAAATAAATAAATAAATAAATAACAAAAGTATAAAATTTAATTCTATTTAAGGATTATTAGAAATCTTGAAATTATATTTATTTTTTATTTTGAATAAAATTGGAAATAAATAAAAGACAAAGTCAAAAAAAAAAAAAAAAAAATTTTTAAAAAAAATAATTTAAAATATTTTTGTTAAAAATATACCAATAATTTATTATTTATTACGTTTTTTTATATTTTTATTTAAAATTCTATTAATTAAAAATGGCTCCATACGGAAAGACTATTTCTGAAATTCAAAAGCTTCCAAAGGAAAAAGCTAATTTAAATGATTCAGTCTTATTATTAGTTTCTGCTCAACAAGAATTCAATCCAGAATTTGGTAAGATTCCAGCACACAATTTCAAAACTTCTTCTGAATCTATTCGTTACTGTTTAGAAACTGCTAGATTAAACAAGGTTCCAGTCATTCATGTAATGACTGTTCGTGATCCAAACTCAGAACTTTTCTCTGTAGGTGGTGTCACTACTAAGCCAATTAAATATTTAGAACCAAAAGCTGATGAAAAAGTTATTATGAAGACAACACCAAATGGTTTCTTAAATACTAACTTAAAGGAAGAAATTGACGCCACTGGTAGAAAGAATTTAATTATTTGCGGTTACTCAACTCATGTAAATATTTTTTTTGTTAATTTTTACATGCTATTTTTTTTTTTTTTTTCATTTTTTTTAAATAATACTACAATTATTTTAGTTGCTATTTTTAAAAGAAATTTTCTATTGCTTTAAATAATATATAATATTTTTAAATATTAAAGTAATTATAAAATTATAATAATCATATATTTTTGAAAAATTATAAAATATATTTAATAGTTAAGTATTGATGCTACAACTCGTGCTGCTTGTGAACAAGGTTATAATGTTACTATTGTTGCTAATGCCTGTGGTGATCGTGATATTCCAGATGGCATGAAAAATATTGTTACTGGCAAGAACCTTCACAAAGCTACACTTGCCACTCTTAATGATCAATACGCTACTGTTGTAGGTGAAATGTATGATATTTAAATGAATAATTATTAATCAATTAGAACAGAAAAAAAAAAAAAAAAAAAAATAAGAAAATTAAATGAATAGAAGTAAAAAAATTGAGACTTTTTTTTTTTCTGTTAAGAAAATATATTATTTACTTTAAAAGAAAGTGAAAATCATGCAAATAATGATAAGAAAAAGATAATAAAAAAAATAAAAACATTTAAAAAAGAATGATAGGCAATTTTATTATATTTTTTCAATAAAATTGATAGTTTAAATAAATAATATTATAATGGATTTGTATTATAAAAATAATAATAAAGTTAATACTTTTTATATAAAAAGTTTTATTTAGTTTATATGATTTAATATTTTTGTGTTGGTTTATTTTAATTAATAATTATATGTAATTATGTTAGATATTGAAAGAAAAAAAGAAAAAAAAAAAAAGAAAAAAAAAAAAAGACATATATAATTATTAATTTGAAATATCTAATCTCTGTTTAATTATTAACATATGTTAAGAACGAGTGTGTTTTTTATTTTAGTATTTTATATAATTTAGTGGATAATTATTAAATAAATATAAACTTGTTATGTACAATTTCTAATTAAAAATTATTGAATAATTATCAAAAAATATTTATTTATTTATTTATTAATAAAAAAATTTTTATATTATCACCAAATATATTTAAATAATTATTATATTAGTAAAATAACAGAGTCATTGTTATAACAATGTAACACTATAATAATAAATATAAAAAGAATATAACCAGTAATTTATATATTTTAATAAAAATTATTTTTAATTTTATTAAAACAAAAGCTAATATTAGTATTAATGTTTAAAATTAAGATAGAATATTAATTTATTTTATATAGTAATATTAAAAAAAATATTTTTTAACTTTTAACATACTAAAAAAATAGAATAATAGAAATAATGACAATAGTAATTGTAAAAAAAAAAAAAAGTTATATTATTTGTTTATATTTTTTTAATAAAATAAATAAAAGATAGTAAAAGAATGAAGATAGATAATATTATAAATATATATTAATATATTTTTATTTTGTTTAATATCAAAAAAAAAAAAAAAAAAAAAATAAATAAATAAATAAATAAATGAATAAATATGATATGAATAAGCGGTATATAAATTTATAGTATAATATCTAGAGTTTAGGTTTTAAATTAATCATTAAAACATCTTTGAAATCACTATCTTGAAATTGTGAATATTCATAATTTTTTGTTACAGAAATTATTGAATTATTTTTTGTCTTATTAATTACTCTTTCAATTAGCCAATACAACTCAAAATCTGGTTTTCTATCCAATACTTGTTGTTGGTAAAGATCTTCTATTGTATCATTATTTAAAATTTTATATGTATTTTTGTCTTTACTTTATAATTATTATTATTTTGATAAAAAAATTATTTTTATAAATATTTATTATTAATTGTGAAAAAAAAAAAAAAAAAATAACCAATAAATAATCATTAATTCATTTGCATTATAAATTATCAAAATAATATAATTTAATATAGAAAGAAAATATTAAAAATAATAAAAATTATTATGTACTCTAATTTACCTTCCAAAATTGATTTTTAAAAACATTGGTAATCCATTATTAGGATTTAATGATTGTGTTATTTTGCTCGTGAAATCATTTAAATTAAAATCATCTGATACAATGATATTACACATAGTTATACTTTTTGTTTTATTAGCTATTATATATCCAATAATTTATAATCGATTTATAAATTGTTTTATTTATTATTTATAAAAAAATATAAAAGTTTAATAAATATTTAAAATAATTCTTTTATTTATAATATATATATATTTACTCGGATTATTTATTCCATAAACTGAACTTTCAAGAATATGATCCAGTGAATTTATTTTATCAGAAAGAAGTGATGGGAAAATAATATTTTCATCCAAAGCTGTTATTATTTATATTTATTATTAAATTATTAAATATATTTGATATTAAAGTATTAATATAATAAATTATTATATCATCATAAATTAAATATATATATATATATATATATATATATAATACTTACTATAACAATTTTTTAATGCTATTTATTATTGTATAATAATAATAATAATAATAATTATAATAATAATAATAATAATAATAATAATAATTTAATGATTTAATAAATATTTTTATTGTTAATATTTATACGTTTTTGAAAAATTTTTAATTATTGTATTGCTTATCTTACCATCAAGATAGTATAAATAACTTATATTTATAAATATATTAAATTTTTTAATTGTTATAATTGTTAAAATTTTAATAATTTGTATGTATAATTATATTTTTATCTATTATAAAAATTACCCTTTTTTATCTTTTTTAAATAGATCTCTTGTTCTAATATATATTCAAATTATTATATTTATTAGAATTAAATTACATTAAAAATTATTATTATTATTATTATTATTATTATTATTAATACTATCAATTATTTATTAATAATATTACCTATACCAAATGTCACCAGGCATAAATACATTTTTTAAAAATACACTATTATAATTATCTTTAAGTGCATCAGATTCAACTTCACCAAGGAAAATTGCTGTTTCTAAACTCTTGTTTTCGATACGTTTAATAAGCTCTCCGGGTTCATTCTCTTTACACTATTATACGTATATAAAAACATTTAAGAATTATTATTTATTTAATAATAATTTTTTTTATATTTAATTAAAAAAAATATTATAGTTTTACTTCAATGCATAAGCCATTTTCATCTCTTATAGGCATTTTATCTTTTCCGTCTACTTTTATTATGGAAAGTGCACGATGTTGTCTATTGTAAATTATAATAATAATAATAATAATAATAATAATAGTAATTCTTATTATTATTATTTCATTATTTAATTGAGTAATCATGATTAAAAGAATTATGCAAAATTATATACTTTAAGATAATTCCAGGACTTCCAAGATTACATTGAATATTAGATTTTTGAATATTATTTAAATGTGATAGCATAATTTTTCCTAGAATTATAGATAATATTAATGAATAATATAATTATATGGTATTTTATCACTATATTATTATGTTTTTTAACTATTATATGAATATTAACGATTTTAATATATTATATTTTATTACCATTAATTGATATATAGTATAAACCAATATTAGGAATTTTTAATACTGTTTTAATTCTTTCTTGCATATTCTTTGAAATAGAAGTACCTATTATAAGTCTAACTTTATGATTTTCCATTGCATTTGATTCTATTAAATTGTTTATAAGTAAAGGAGAATACTAATAACGAAAATTATATATATTAATATATTTAATTTTTAAATCCATATATACATAAAAAAGATAATACGTAGTATCTTTTACATTTATAATCGTTGCTTTACTTAGATCGTAATGGTTCCAGATATTAAAATTGTTTTCTTCCCTTATTATAATTAAGTTTACACCTTTAGTTAAAAATAAAAAAATATTTAAAAGTGCTTTTTTTTTTTTGTTTGTTAAATATTAAATATTAATAGTTTATTAATAATATAGAAAATAATAATAATAATAGTAATAATAATAATAATAATAATATATAAATTAATATACATCTTATATTTTTTGTTAATGAGTATGTGCAAAGAATATAGTCCTTATTGGTAATTTTAAAATCACTACTGACTATATCACTATGAGCTGTAATAATAATATTTTTTTGAAAAATATATGAAAATATAATTTTATTTTTTATTTTTATAAAATAAATAAATAAATATATAAATTAGTATATAAATAAATAAATAAATAAATAAATAAATAAATAAATAAATAAATAAATAAATATATAAATTAGTATATAAATAAATAAATAAATAAATAAATAAATAAATAAATAAATAAATAAATAAATAAATAAATAAATAAATAAATAAATAAAATGATTAATTAATATTACTTATTATATTCTTATGAGAAAACTCAGTTGTCTTTCCTCTATAATATTGGATTTAGATATTTTATTATTTAGAACAAAAAATATAATTATAATGAGAAAATTCTTTTTTCTTTTTAAAGAATTATTAATTATTTAATAATAATACTAACGTATTTGAATAATGAATAATAGCAATATCATATACATTAATTTGTTCTATAAAAATGTCAGATGGAAGGGAAGAAGATAACAATTTCATTTCATCGGGATTAATTATTTTTACAGAATTTGTTTTTTCATGATTTTCATCGCTAACAATCATAGTTTTTTCTTTTTTTTTTGAAAAAACGTAAAAATTTTTTATTAAATAGCTTAATTTATAATAAGTTGATTTTGTGAAAATATCTTCAGTAATTAAAGTTGTTATATTTATTTCATGTAAACCCATCATTAATTTTGATTCTAATAATGCAAACATTATGATATAATAAATCTATATATTAGTCTTTAATTTAAAATGATAATATATTTTCAAAACAAGTAAATTTTCAAAATTACCGGTAATTTCATTATTAAATAATACTGCTGTTGCACCAATTTTTTGAATTGCTATAATAAAGAGTAATAATTCCATGGAATTTCTAAAAATTATACCGATTTTATCTAAGATATTAAATTTTTTAAATTATTACCAATAATGAATTATATATATTAAGTGAAATTTTCATTATAATATTGTATTTATTGATACCTTTTGGTTTATTGTTAATTGACAGCAACCATTTCGCAATTTTATTTGATTCTTTTATCATTATTTTATATAAAACAATATACATAAATGAGAAAATAAAAATATAAAATATTATTAAAGATTAATATCATATTAAAATTTACCATTTTCAAAATCGAGGTAATTAATTTCTTTATCATTAATTTTTAATATAGAGTTTAATGGATTTGATTTATTATTTTCCCGAAAACAATTAATAATTGTATTATTTGTTAACTGATTTAGTAAATATTTCCTACAACCAAGGTATTTTATATTAGTAATTTTAATATGTATATATTTATAATAAATATTATTTTTTATTATTACTTGAAGCGGTTAGGAATAGTAGTTTTAAATGAGTTGAATTCATGAATAATATCAATATTTCCTTTGAAATCCATCTTAAATAATAAAATGTGAAAAAAAAAAAAAAAAAAAAACTAATTATGGAAGTTAAATTGAATATTACTATATTTCAAGAAAAAATTTTCATTATATGACAAAAAGGTTATTTAATTATTATAATATTATATTGAAGAAAAGAATATAATTATTTTTATTATGTCATTGGATATATTGTATATTTTCATATATTAAAATTATAAAATTTAAAAACTCTATTGTGATTAGAAATGCATTTTCAATAAAATATATATATATATTATATATAATAAAAATAAAATAAAAAATAATGGATAAATTAATAATAGGTGAATAAATAAGTAAATTAATAAATAAATTAATAAATAAATAGAAATATATAAAGTTATATAATTATCAAATTATTTCTTTAAATTTATAATTAAGGATAATAATATTCTATTATTAAATAAAATAATTATTGAAATTTATATATATAATTGTTATATATTATAATTTAAACTAAAATATATACTAATTTTATATAATAATTTTAATATTTTTTTACTAATTGGGTTAAAAGTAAATGTGGAAAATATCAATATAAAAAACACCTATTTAGTAACATATATAAATGTAATATATCAAAGTGAAAGTGTAATGTTACACAAGTATAATATTATTAATATTATACTGTTTGAAGTTTGTTATTATAAAAAACTACATATTATTAATAATATATTAATAATATTAATAATAATATATATTTTTTTATACAAATTAATAATAAATAAATCAATAAATAAATCAATAAATAAATCAATAAATCAATAAATCAATAAATAAATAAATAAATAAATAAATAAATAAATAAATAAATAAATAAATAAATAAATAAATAAATAAATAAATAAATAAATAAATAAATAAATAAATAAATAAATAAATAAATAAATAATTAGATAAATAAATAAATAGATAAATAAATAAATAAATAAATAAATAGATAAATAGATAAATAAATCAAAACTACTAAATTAATTATATGATACAATAATAATATAATATAAAATTTTTATTAGTATTTCAACATTTTTATCTTTTAATTCTTTAAAAGTGAAATCTTTATGATAAATTAAAACATTGATTAGAATATTTTAATTTATTTAAAAATTTCTTTCCTATTCATATTTATATATATATTTTAAATATATAATAATAAAATTAATGATAAAAAGAAAAAGGAATTAAAATTTTTTTAATGTAATAAAAAATAAATCAGCAAGAAAAAAATATCAATTTATATAAAATATATATATTTATTAGTATCAATTAAAAAAAAAAGGAAAATATTAATATATATTTTTTAAAAAATAATTTTTCTAGTGATTAATTTCTTTCTTGAATAATATAACAACATAATTTATAAAGATAATTACTATCAAAGTTTTAGTAAAAGATAATAGAACGTCACTATAATTAATAATAGTTCAAAAATATTTTTATTTTTATTATTATTATTATTTTTTTTCATATTGTATTTATTTATCTTAATGATAAACTTAAAATGTATTTTTATTTAATATTACTAAATTTTAAAAATATGAAAATTATTAATAATAGTTAATTATATCTAAATTCTTTGTTAATATTTTCGAACTAAAGGTATAATAAAAGAATAATCACAAAGGAAGGTTAATAAGTGATATTTGATTTTTTGAGAGCCATTTTTTATTTAAATCAGTAAATAAATAAATATTATTATTATAAATATTATTTTTTATAAAGTTAATATTTATTTATAATAACGAGAAAAATTATTATTATTTATTGGCTTATAAAAAAAAGAATATTGATTTAATTTCTTTTTACTTTTAATTTATTATTATTATTATTTATATTATTATATATATTATATTTATTAATAATATATATGATAAAAATTATTGTTTCATACAAATAGAAAAGATATTTTTGTAAAATATTTAAAATATATAAAAAAAATAGTCAAGAAATACACATATAAGTAAATAAATAGATAAATAAATAAAAAAAAAAACAAGAAAAAAAAATAATAATAAATATAATATATATATATAATAAAAAAAATAAAAATGAACAATAATCAATATTATTTTAGTAACAGTGACAATTCTAATAATAATAATAATAATAATAATAATAATAATAATAATAATAATAATAATAATAATAATAATAATAATAATAATAATAATAATAATAATAATAATAATAATAGTAATAATAATAATAATTACAATGATAATCAAAATGTAAATTATTCAAATAATAATTATTATAATGATAAGGTAATGAATATATTTTTTATACATTTTATAATATATTAGTAATATGTAATTTATTAATTATTTATATTTAATTGTTAATAATAATAAATTGAAAAATTCTTTTTAAAGCAAAATAAACGTATTTCATCGCAGTACTCATATAATAATATGAGTTCTGGAATGGATGATAATTATTCTTTTCAATTGGGACAATATAATTATTATATGCAACAAACGTCCTATCCACAAAGTCAGTCTTCATACAGAAAATTTCCTCAACAACAACAATTACAACAATTTAATTTCTCACAAAATATAGAAATGCCATCATTTCAAAATATGTCACAAAATCCTTTTCCAACTATGTCACAAGTTAGTAATTCAAATAATCAAAATTATAAACAAAAACGTAATTCAGCAAATATATATTATTTTAACCAATCAGGAAATTCACAATTTTCTGAACAAAATGGTAAGAAGTAATTAATTATAGAATTTAAATTATATAAAAATAATATTTTAATATTAAATTAAATTTTTATTATAAAAGAAATTTCTAATGAACAAGTTCAGCAATTAAAAAATGATATAAAGAAACAGTTATCAAAAGTTATTTATATGAAAAATATTACTTTTGCACAAAGAGTTAAAAATGCAAATGCTTTATTAAATTCTATAAAATCTTTAAATTCTAATGAAATCTCAAACGTCATTGGATTGTTTCTTTCATATAATGGGTTAGAAAAAATATTTATTGACTTAAAGTAAGTATAATTCATAACATATTTTTTTGTATCAATTTTATATTATATTTATTTATAGTAGTACATAAACAACAACAACAACAACAATAACAATAACAATAATAATAATAATAATAATAATAATAAAAATAAAAATAATAATAATAATAATAATAAATAATAAAAATAATAATAATAATAATAATAATAAATAATAAATAATAAATAATAATAATAATAATAATAATAATAATAATAATAATAATAATAATTAATAATAGTAATTAATAATAATAATTATTAATAATTAATAATAATAATAATATAAACACTGTATTTTAAAATAAATATATTTATAATGTAATTTATATTGATTTAGTCCTTCAACGGATCTTAAGAAAATTGCTCTAGAAATTATATCTACATTATCGATAAATGGTGACAGTATAGTCAACGATTACATATTTAATTGGATTTTTAACAAATTAAATATAAATACAAACACTTCTAATTTATCAAAGGAACAAGAATGTGAAAAAAAACTATGGGTATTATTAAGTATAGAAAAGGTAGGCTAATTAATAAAATAATAATAAATGAATTATTTATTTTTTTTTTTAATAAATAGCAAAATTTTTAAAAATTTTTATTTTATATTATTTTCATATATTAGATTATGACATCAAATGAAAATAAAGGGTTGCTATTTAAATATGTTATAACAATATTGGATAATTTACAAAATTTATTAGATTCAATTGAAACACATGATTATCTTCCTATTATCTTATCAGTAATACAAACATTAAGTCAAGATTATTCTGAAATATTTGATACTAAATTTGAAGTAAGTATATTTATTATTAATATTTATATATAAAAGTTGTATAATGAATATATATTAATGAATTATAATAAACTACTGAATATATATTATTTTTGAAGGAAATAATTGATTTATTAATTGGTTGGTATATAGATCCACAATTACCGAAAAAAGTATCAAAACTTATTGATAGTATGTATTATATAATAATAATAATTTTTTTTTAATTATATATTATTACAGTTATTATTAGAATATAAAATAATTAATATTTTATATTCTAATAATAATATAGAAACTTTTGGAGCATTACATAGTTTTATCAGACTTCATATGAATTTTATAGTAGAAATTCTTAGTAATCTTTTGACTGATGTTGATACAGTATTTGAAAAGGAATGTGTTGAAGGGAAAAATATTGCAACATCAGATTCTGCGATTGGAGAAAGTTTAAATAAAAAAATATTTCTTTTCAAGTAAAAATTAATACATTAGATATTTATATTATAAAATATAATTTGATTTATAATTTATACTTATTATTTTATAATATTATTCAATATATATCAAATTATACCTTTCTATATTTAAAGATGTTTTTGCTCTTTGTTTTATATTTTGGTTAAAGATGTAATACCAAAAGATAATAAGCAAATTAAGTCTATTTCATCTATATCAACTGATATTGATATTCTTTTAGTTAAATTTTTAGTTTTACTAGAAAAAATAGCTAAATATTCATATTTGAATAAATGGATTGCACAAGGTATATTTTTTTTATTATTGTTTAAATTTTATACTTTTTTTATACTTTTTTTATATATATAATCATAAGTGTATTATCTAATCTTTTGAATTAAAAAATATTAATATTTATTAACTATAAAGAAAAAAACACTATAAGAATTTTAAGTAATCATTTAGGAAAATTGTTTATACCATATCAATACACAGCTTGTAAATGTAGTATTGAACGAATGGAATTGATATTAAAATTGGATGATAAAGTATCTGAATTATTTAATATTACAATTAATGATTTATTCGAGGTAAGAAGGAGTAAAATTAATATAAATAAATAATTTTATTATTTCTATAGCAAATTATAATAATATTAAAATATAACAAATAAAATAATTCTTTTTATTATTACATACCAAAAAAAAAAAAAAAAATTATTTATGTGGATTAATTAATATTTTTTTTTATTTAAAATTATTTTGATTAAATAACATAATAAACAAACAAACAAAAAAATAAATAATGAAAAGATGATGGAGCAATGGGTACCTTATATAAATATTGATATATTTGAAATTTTCTTTAATCCTAAGTCAGAATTAATGAGCAATATAAGATTAAAGTTATTTAAATTAAATAATTTAAATATTAACATTATTATTCCAATAGCAAGAAGGTTCATTTCAATAATTAAAGAATCCCAAATATATGATTTTAATATGATACAACAAGATATTAATGAAGTTATAGATTGTACTAATGGAATTATGGTTTATCAATTTCCAGAATTTAATCCGATTACGAAAACACTAGATAAGAAAAAATATAGATTAAGTGAAATTTTAATAGAATTACAATGTATAGCTCATTTTTTATTAACTCAATATAAAGGTGAGGATGTTATAGAATCCTGGAATCAGAATAATAATTCTGAGGAAGATGAAGATGAATTTGATATAGAGTATAAAAAAATAATAGAGGAACGTAAGCAGTCATACGGTCTATGGAAAGATCTTGAAAATTTAGTTCCAAAAAATATTTATAAAACAGATGATTCAATAGAAGAATTATTAAGTAATTATAAATATGATATCTTAAAGGATTGTTTTGAATATGATGTCAATTTAGTAGTAGAAATTGAAAAACATAGTTTTATTAAAGGATTAAAAATAAAAAATATATTTTGGACCTTATATTTATTATATGTTAATGAAGATTCGAGAATATCGAGAGCTGAGGATTATTCATATTGGAATAATATGGATAAACTTATATTAAATGGTTTATATCAAATTAGTGATAACAATGACCATTTTGTTTATCAAATAAGTATTCATACTTCAATTCTAAAATTAATTTATTATATTATCGATAATAAGCATTCCAGTAATACCCAAATAAATATTTGCATTAATTGGATAAAGAGTATTGGTACTGCATATCATAATATAGATATAATTGAAAAATATAGTGAAGCATATGAGAAATGTAGTATAATATTATATAAATTATATAAACGTATGAAGAATGAGTTTGATTATGATACTAGACTTTTAGCCAATGATACCCTTTTATATTTCATAGATTTAAATGGTTTTACAGAATCTAATCTGAAATATGTTAATAAGATTTATAGTATAATTTATCACAATTTGAATGATTTAAATAGTAAAGTTTGTATTGACTTGTTGAAGGTAGTTAATAGAATTAATCCGATCATTACAATTAATAAATGGTCAGATAAAGATAAACAATTAGTAGAAGAATCTGATTTTAATGAATGTCTAATGACTTCAGAAAATACAGGAAATTTCAAATTTGAACATTTTCAAATGATAATTAGAAATATTAATTTGGGTACGGAATTTTATGATGATATAGATAATAATTCTACAGGTAATATGTATGATATTCAAATTGATAATATAAATTGGCTTCTCGATTTATATTACATGTGTCAAGTATCGTCTACTTTGAAGCCACTTTCTGAAAATTTAGCTAAATTAAAAGGAAATAAGATTGTGGATACTAATGAATCTGTAGATAAAACTTTAACTCGTAAAAAGTTACGATTTTGGGCCATATGGGAAATGGCTAGATATTGTATATTATCAAAATTAAAAACAACATTTGGAAATGCCCAACAAACTTTTGAATTTATTGAACATAGTTTAAATAAAATATGGAAAACAAAAGAAAGTATTAATAATTTTGAAAATCTAAAGTTTTTAAGTAAAACGCGATATCTAGGTTATCTAATTCCATTTATAGATATTTTAGAATTACAAGTTTATAATGCTTATGAAGGAACAGCGTTAGAAAGACCTTCTAATTTCTCCCGCGCTAGTACTGTTTTCTTCAGTATTAATAGTAGAGTTTGTGAAGAATGGTTTTTAAGAATTCGTAAATTAATCATTTTAGATTCCAAAATATTTAGTACATCCTCTTCTTATGTAATTAGACATTGCATGCATTATTTAAATGATAAAATTAATTATATTAAACAGTATTCTAAAGAAACATATAATCATTTAATTGAATATGAACAAGTTATTATTGAATTAATTTTAGCTCTTCAACTATTAAAGGATCCTGATCCAATAATTGGTATATATATTTGGATGAAAAAACTTATTATTCAGGAAATGAAGAAAAATTCAAAAAAAAAAGATAGTAACCATTTACAAATTTTATTACAAAAAAAACAAACTCCAACTTCTAAAGAAGGTTATCAATATCATTTAGAATGGATTTTAGTTGCAGCATTGGTAGCTGAGAATAAGTATGAAGAAGCCGTAGTGAAATATAGATATTTTTTAAATAAATATCAAAAAGGTAATAAATTAAGTCCAAATTTAGTTTCATTTATTATTAAACAAATTATTGAATGCTATAAAAACTTAAATGATTGGACTAATATAAAAGAATTTTTGCATTATGTTAAAACTGTTAATATTGAGAATTCTAACTATCCTCTTTGTTCGTTTGAGAATGGTAAAAATCCTAAGCTTTTTGAAGCTTGGGAAGATTTTGAAAACAATAATTATCATTCTGCCTTTTTAAATATTTCAAAAACTTCACCTAATTTCCGGGAAACTTATGAGTCTGTTGGTATGAATAGAGCTGTAATGAACACTTCACAGTACTATACATTATACTCTATGCTTTTAATTAATGAAAAGAATAGTAATAATTTCCCTCAATTAAAGTTAATGCTTAATAAATCTATTGCTTTGATCAATGAACAACTTAAAAGATTAGATAATACATTTGCTTCAGAAAAAGAAATAATTCCAATTATTATTCAATTGCAACTTGTAAAAATTGTTGAAACTATTGGAAAAGGTAATTTAAGTAATGATAAAAATGCAAATGTAATTATTTCTGAAATCAACAATAATTTGTTATTAAGTACAAAAGTTTCCGAAAATATTGATATTTCAATTTTAATGAGAATGCTTGATATCTTCACATTTTTAGATAACATCCATATTTTAAAAGATAGTAACTATATTAAGAAATTAAATTATGATATTGCTAAAGTAGCAAGAAAACAAGGAAATAATATTTTAGGACAAAAGTTAATACATAAAAATTTGTTGAAAATAAAGAATGATTTTAATGTTAGTGATATTCAAAATATGTTATTAATTGAAAATAATCCTTTATATATTAAAGACTATATATTTGAATTAGCTAAGATATATATTAATGAAAAAAAATATGATCAAGGATTTAATATACTCTTAGATTTAATAAATAGTGAATTAAGAGATTGTGATTCTGAAGATGGATATATAGATAATGATGTTGAAGTTTCAAAATTCCGATCCAGTGTTTATTTAAAAACTATTAATTTTTTGACTTCAATATCAAATTCTAATGAATTTGATATTGAAAGGTTATCTGAAGACGTCAATGAAAAAATAAGAATGATTGCAGAAAAGGCTGAAATTGAAGAAGAAAATACTATAACACGATCTGATTTATTAGTACGATCCATTTATTCTGCTGCATATGATGAAAATAACACCAATCCTAAAATATGGTGTAAAGCAGCACATTACTATTATCTTCAGGCTCAAGAATTATTAGAAGAAATGGAGATTGGTTCTGTTGATAATATAAAGCATAATTGTCTCTATCAATTGAAAAGATTTATACTTAGTTATTCTGAAAAAAAGATTTTTTGGAGTACTAATAAGATATTTAATTTAAATCAAATTTATAGTGATTGTTTGTCTATTTTAACTTCATTATTTGGTGCATCTTACAAAATTAAATTTGAAAATAAGAAATTGAACGTTTCTGAAATGGATTATAAAATTAAAAAATATTTATTTGAATTATTTCCGGGTCTTAATGAAGAATTATTGAAAGAATTACTTTCAATATTAAATAAAATTAAATCTATTTTAATAGGATATTATACAGATGCGGTAACTAATTACTTCAAATATTTAAAATATTTTGATGAATTAGAAAATGATAAATTTGAAATTAAAAAGGAACAAGAATATAATATGACTAAAATTGCTTTAAGATTATTACATGTCTTTGAGAATTATGGTGTCTATATTGTTCGTGTTTATAGAGAAGGTTTTGCTAATACTCCAATATCACCTTGGGAAAAAATAATACCACAACTTTTTGCTCGTTTGGATCATCCTGAACCTTTTGTACAAGATCAAATATGTAGTTTAATTTGTAGAATTGGTATTATTTCACCTCATTTAATTGTATACCCAGCTATTGTTGGAATGTCAACTTCGATTTCAACAAATAATAATAATGATACTCGCCTTCTTTATCAGAATATTATTGATTCTTTGATTCAAAGTGGCTCAGAAATGTTAGTAAAAGAAATTCAAAAAATGATTAGTGAACTTCAAAGAGTTACCATTCTTTGGGAAGAAACTTTACTTAATAAATTAACACAACTTCAAAGTGAGACTGATAAACGATTTATACGTTTAAAAAAAGAAAATGAACGCGTTAATGGTAATAATCAACTCAGCAAAGAGGAAAAAGAAGAGATTACAAAAAATAATTATTGCTCATTATTGAAACCTGTGATTAATATTATTGAGGCATTTTATAAGGAAGTTAATGTAGAACCTCAAAATAACCATGAAAAATGGTTCCATGAAAATTTTAAGAAAATATTAGAGGAAGCAATTGAAAATTTAAAGAATTCTTCAAATGAAAGCTTTCAAAAAACATGGGAACCTTTTAATAGACTTTACAAAGATATTGCAAAAGAAGTTCAAAAAAATAGAAAAATTCTTCTTTCTGATGTTAGTCCATATCTTGCGAATATTAAAGCTTCTCAAATCCCTTTACCTGGTATATACAATAAAAATAAAATAGTTTATATTCAGCATTTTGATGAATATATTTACGCATTACCTACTAAAACTAAACCAAAAAGAATAAATCTTTACGGTTCGGATGGAAATGTTTATACTTACCTTCTTAAAGGTATGGAAGATTTACATTTAGATGAAAGAATTATGCAACTTTTAACATGTACAAATCATATTTTAAAGGGTGATAAAAAAGCAAATGCTAGAAAATTACAAGCTAGAAACTATTCTGTTGTTCCTTTATCTGATCATTTAGGTATGATTCAATGGGTAACTAATGCTACACCATTATTTTATTTATACAAAAAATGGCAACAAAGAAAATATGCCAAGGAAGTACAAAATATAAGGAATAATGAAGAACATAATATTTCCTTTGCTATTCGACCACATGAAATGTTCTATAATAAATTGGATGCTCAATTTAAAAAGAATAATATGGTTAGAGGACCTATAAGGAAAAATTGGCCTTTAAATATTCAACGTTATGCATTCCTTGAGTTAAGACATGAAACTCCTAATGATTTGATAGCCAAAGAATTTTGGACATCTTCTTCTTCACCAACTGTTTGGTGGGAAAAAACTAATTCATATTCACGTTCTTTAGCTGTGATGTCAATTATTGGTTATATTATAGGTTTAGGTGATAGACATTTGGATAATATTCTTATAGATTTTAATACAGGTGAAGTTATTCATATAGATTATAATGTTTGTTTCGAAAAAGGTAAAAAGTTATGTGTTCCTGAAACTGTTCCATTCAGATTAACTCAAAATTTACAAACAGCCTTAGGTGTTTATGGTATAGAGGGTCCATTTAGAATTGCATGTGAAAAGGTACTTTCAGTACTTCGTAATAATAAAGAAATTCTTATGACCATTTTAGAAGCATTTATTTATGATCCATTAGTTGATTGGTCTAATGATTATAAAAGAAATAAAGAAAAACAAATGATTGAATTAAATGTTAATATAGGATTGCTGTCTACTCGAATTGCTGGTCTTTGTCCTGTCATTAAAGAAAATAGAGAGTTATTTATTAATAACTTAAAAGGTGTTCAACATTACTTGAAAGTTCATATGACTGAATTGTCTTTTCAAGAGTTATATAAAAATAATGATAGTGGAAAAGAAGTCAAGCATACCATTGATAAAGAAAATAAAAATGATAAAGAAATTGTTGAGACTCTGGAACAAAATAATAATGATTGTATTCAAACATTTAGTGTTATTGAAAAAGAAAAAATTAAAAAATTAAATGGTAAAGAGAAAGAATTCTTAATGTATATGAAGGAAGAATTAAATCAAATTTATGAAAAATGTAAAAATAAAAGTCAGCAATTTCAAACAACTTATGGAACTCTTCATGGCAATTTCTTACAGAACATTCAAAATCAAATTGGTGTTATAGATATTAACCGAATTAGACTTAGTGTTAAAAATAATTTATATCCACATATTAGCGATAATTTAGATTTAATTCAAAAAATTAAAAAAATCTTTAAGGATGCTGATCAGTGGAAAGAAGTAAGAGTTAATGCATGTGAAAACTATTTTAAACATTTGAAATCTTATCAATCTATTACAGCTCCTATAATAAATGGAATTCTTAAACAAGATTATTATACCAATATTTATAAATTATTAAATAATATTTATGATAATGGTAATAGTAAGAAAAAGCTTTTAAAAAATATAAAATCACTTAATGAATATATTAATGATAGAGATAATGATACGAAATTGAATCACGAAATGTGTAATCGTGTAGCTCGTTTAGAAAATTTGATGAGAGAGACGTACAACGGAAAATATAAAGTTTATAAAGAATTTAAAAATACCTTTGATACTATTCAAAAAGTTGAACCTGAGGAAATTGAAGATGCTACCGAAATATTTGATAATAATTTACCAGAAAATAAACAAGAACATATTATTACTGTTAAAGTTTTGCTTTTGAGTTATTATTGTAAATATGGTAAAATTATACTGGATATGATGAAAAATAACGAAATTAAATTGAATCGTTTGACAGAAATGGATATCACCCGTGAATTGGATACAATTTTTTATATCGATGTATTTGATATGCGTAAATTAAAAGAATTATATTTAGTTATAACAAATGTCTATTCTCTTTCTAGTATATTATTTAAAATAGCAGATATTCATAAATATACAAATTCTGAATTTTATGATGTATTTTTCAGAAAACAAAAATTGATATTTGACTTTCTTAAAAGTATTATGACAATTCCACATGAATATTTATTTATTTTTATGCCACAACTTTTACGTTCTATCAATGATAAAACTATTGATATTCGAGTTAATTTAATTGATTCCATTGCAAAACAAATTGATAAATTAAAACAAAATTCTGATTATCAAAATATTAGAGAAGTTAGGAATCAATATTCAAATATTGTAAATAGTTTATCTACAGAGAATACTGGAAATTCATTTTATAATAAACCTTTAGTTAATGAATTTTCTTCTGTAGAAAAGTTGTTAAATGAATTAAAAGAAAAATCTAGTAATATAGACGAAAGAATATATTATGAAAAATTAGAAGATCGATTCTTTGTGATAAAAATTAAAAATTTAAATGAAGCTAATAAGGCCATGAAACAATTTTATAAAAATATATCTTACAGTAATTATGGTGAAGATATTTCTAAATCATGGATTGATAGTATAGACACTAAAATATTAGTTAATGAACACCCTGCTTTTAAAGCTTTGCGAGAATCAGTAAATGAATTTATTGAATTTGTTGTAGTAGATATTTGTTTACCGTTACTGTCTTCGGAATTAAAAAATTCATTTATTGAATTATTTAGTGGATTATCAATCCATGATTTAGAAAAAACAGCAAACTTAGAAGATTTTATAAATGAAGCTGAATTACTTTTACAAAAACCAAAATTTAAAAAAGAAGTAAGAAGTGATGCCTTTGAAGCCTTCCAAGATGTTATAAATTTAAGTTTAAAAAGAGAATTATTCGTATACTGTAATGGATGCGTCGATTATATATGCAAATTTGCAAAAGTAAATAGAGAAACTTTGATAAGATATCAATTATTGAATGATTATCCTTTGCAAAGATCAAGAGAATATGAAGACTATCCAGGTAGCAATAAAGAATATATTAATTTAGAACATATGGATGAATCAGAATATACTACCACCAAATCTATTCGTAAACAAATCATTGAACTTTTAACCGAAGATATTAAAAATTTAAAAGATTCTATATCTAAGTTAAGAAATATTGAACGTTTTTACAACGCAATTTATGTTTTAATTAAAACTCATACACAAAGAAAATTATTAGATGGAATAATTAATAAGGATGATATGGATTGTGTTAAAGAAGAGATTGATAATATTAAATCAAGAGTAGATACTTTCCTTTTAAGTGAACATCAAAAGTTTAATTATCTTATTGAATTTGCATCTGTTATTATTTTATTAGAAACTACAAGAGTAGAAGAAATAAAAGAAACTAGTGAAATAAATTATATTATTGTTTTAAATCTTAAAGAATTTGAAAAAATATTAAACCAAAACAGTAATAAAAAGGGTGTTTTTGAAAATGAATATTATTCATATAATAAAGAAAATAATTCCAATATTCTAACGAATAATATCATTATGGAAACTAATAAAAATAATGTTATTAATGATAATTACAATGATAATGATAATGATAATGATAATGATAATGATGATAATGATAATGATAATGATAATGATAATGATAATGATAATGATAATGATAATGATAATGATGATAATAATAATAACAGCAATAGCAGTAGTACAAGTATCATTGGCAATAATAGTATGACTTTTGATGCTATTGTTAGTACTATTATTAATATTAATGATCCAAACAATAATGATAATGATATAAGTAATCTCTATTACCGTAAATACAGCTATAATCAAAATTTAAATAATGATGGTCATTTAGAATTAGGTGTAACTAATGATACTAATGATAGTAGCATACTTTTAATTAGTGATAATAGTAATGAAATCCCAAAATCCAATATTTTAGAAGAGAAATTAATTAATTCTGATTTTATTCAAAGTATAAAAAATACTTTTGAAATTACATTAAAACTTTATAGAGATATACAAGCTTTAACCTCTACAGCATTAAAGCCTGCTGAAAAAATAAAAGAAAAAGTAGAATATGTTGAGGAAATTAATTCTATCTGGAATGAATGGGATATTTATTGCAGAGAATTTGTTAAAGTTTTAGATGATTTACAATCTTATAAAACAATAGATAAATCTGAAACTATTTTAATAAAGCAAATATCAGAGTTAATAAATGTATTTGAAACTATATCAACCAAATTAATTAATCTTCAAAATATTAGTAATAGAAAGAATAGTAATCTTCCAAAGCGTTCTTTTGGCGATTATCATTCCAATCCTCATTTACCTCAAATGAATCGTAATAAAAATAATGATGATGATAATAATGATGATAAAAGTAATAATGATGATGATGATGATGATGATAATAACAACAACAACAACAATAATAATAATAATAATAATAATAATAATAATAATAATAATAATAATAATAATAATAAAAATAATAATAATAAAAGAAAAAGAAATAGTATTATGGCTATGAAAATAAGAAACAGTATTCCAATGTCAAGAGTTAATTCTAAAGAGCAACTCTCTGCTTTAATTAATGAAGATATTGATTTTAATAATAATGGATCTGAAGATATAACTAGCAGTGAAAAAGAAAAATCATCTAATAATAATAGTAATGATATTGAAGATATAGATGATGAAAATAGTAAAGAAAAACAAACTAAAGAAAATTATCAATTTAAAGATAAAAATATTGATTTAAATAATTATGATGATTCAGATACTCAACATGAAAAAAGTATTGAAGAAATAGATAGAGAAATTAGTAAAAACAATGATATTATATATAATATTCAAGAAAATATTGGTCTCTCTAATTCTATGGATACACGTTCCTTAACTAATGATAATAAAGATTTTGATAATGATGATGAATATACAACTACAGATAGTAATTTAATTAATGTAAATAATAATAACAAAAAAATTAGTAATAATAATAATAGTAATAATAATAATCCTGATCTAATTAAAAATGATATGGAATCTAATCAAGAATTATTATTTAAAGAAGAAAATGATATACGAAAAAAAGGACATAACAACAGAAATTCTAGTGAAAATGGTAGTAGGCAAATGATGCTACCAACTGAAGAAGAATCTATCATTAATTCTATGAATCTTCCGGAGGAAGTTACAGAAACACCAAAAATCAGTGAAAGAAATTTACAAGCAATGAAAATTTTATATAGAATACGTGATAAATTAAATGGTTATGATACACAAATTGATCCTACTCCAATGGATGTTACTAAACATGTTGATGAAGTAATTAAACAAGCTATTAATATTGATAATTTAGCATGTATGTATGAAGGTTGGACTTCATGGATTTAAATAAGAATAAGAGCAAATAATAATATAAATGTTTCTTTTTTTGTTTTATTTTTCTTCAATAACCTTATTTCAATTGTATTTTCTTTATATATATTCTCTATGTTTTAATTTTAATTCTTTTTAATATATTTAAATATATATATATAAATAAGAAGTCTTATAATAAATAGCTATTTTAAATTTCATAAATAAATAAAAAAATAATAATAATAAAATAATTATCTTTATAAAAATAAAAATAAGAATATAATAAAATAAAATAAAATAAAATAAAATAAAAGATTAATAAATAATTAAATTTAAATATAAATAAAAAATAAATAATAATAAATAAAATAAAAATTTAAAAATAATAAAAATAATAAAAATAAATAAAATAACAGTAAAAAAAAAAAATAAAAGTATTATATATTATAAATAAGATATCACTTTAATGAAATAAGACAATATAAATATTATTGATTGTATAAATAAAAAAAAAATAAATAAATAAAGAAAAAAATATATAAATAAATAATCTATTATATTTGTCTTTTTTTTCGCAACCATAATTAATAGATGAATTATTATTATAATTAATTATCACTATTCAATTATTATTATTTCAAACACTAAAACTTGTATCATAAAATATGTCTTCTACAATTATTATTATAACACATGTTACACAATAATTTTTATTATTATTATTATTATTATTATTATTATTATTATTATTATTATTATTATTATTATTATTATAACACATGTTACACAATAATTTTTATTATTATTATTATTATTATTATTATTATTATTATTATTATTATTATTATTATTAAATTTTACATTTATTTTATTAACTATAAACTATAACTATTTTTTTTATACATATTTTTTTTTTTATCATTTAATCTTTTAAATTATATATAAATAAAATATTTGTGAATAATATAAGTATATATATAATATTTACGAATTTAAATATATATATATACATTTTCCTTATCTTTTTATATATCTATTTTAATAATATTAATATCTATATTAATATATTGTTTTCTAATAGTAAAAAAAAAAAAAAAAAAGAAATTATTTTGTATTTGTAAGTTCAATGTAAATATTAATGAAATAAAAAAATTTTTTAATTAATTTAAATTATAATAAATATAAAATTATAAAAAATATTAACGTTTGCTGATTACTGTTTTATAAATTTTTTTTTTTTTTAGTTTTGGTTTTGTTTTTGTTTTATTATTTTTATCATTTTTTTGTTATTTTTCTGTTATTTTTTTTTTTTTTTTTTTTTTTAACTTTATTTCTTAATTTCTTATATTTCATTTTCTTTTCTTTTTTTTTTTTTTATAGATTATTATAAACATTATTATTATAATTATGATTTTTGTATTAATTTAGTTTTTAAATATATTATATATTTTTTATTTTAAGCAATTTCATATTTACGAATACCATTGACAGATACACTTGATAAATAATAATCACCATCACGTATTGGAAGTTCAAATTGATCTTTCTTATAAGAACGACCAAACTTCTTAATATCTTCAAGCCATAATTGTCTTACCTTAAAGTAAGAATCAACTGAAATTTCTTTACGATTATTTAATCTATTATTTAAATCATCCTTTTCAGCTAAACCGTCAATACGTAATGACCAAAGAGCACCAACAGAACCTGAACCAAATGAATAAACTAAAATACGTTTACCAATATCTTCTGGTTTTAAGGATTCATTTAATGAAATAATACCATTAAGAACTGAAGCATTATACATACAACCCATATTAGCAGTCATTAAAGTAGAAGCTTCAACTCTTTCTTTATAAATTTTCGATATAAATTGTCTCTTTTCATGTGGTTCAGCATTTGGAAGAACTTTTGAAATTTCCTTTTCAATTAAAGTATTGAAACCTTTTCTTGTTAAACTAACACTAGAATTATGGAAAACACCAAATTGATGATCAAGGAATTCTGTTTCAGATTTAGATTTCTTTTTAAGATCTTCATAACAACTAACTAAAGAATTAAGATAACAATCAATAGAATATTTACCATCAACCACTGGATAATGATTTTTATAACCATATGGCTTATAGAAATCAAAAGTACTATTACTGAAAATACCACGATTTGGTTCAACAACTAAATTAGCATTTGGACCAATTAAAACAGCAACAGCTGATGAACCTGTAAGGAAGTGATAAATATCTTCACCTTGAGAAATATCTGTACCAACAACAATAGCATATCTACCATTCCAGAAATCACTTTGCATCCAAGCAACAGTATCAAATAAAGCAGCAGTAGAACCAAAACAAGCATTAACATTATCAACACCTTCAATATCAGTAATACCTTGTTCAAAGAATTGCTCTACAATAAATGTTTTAACACTTTTACTTAAATCTACTGGTGTTTCAGTACCAATTTGAATTCTACCAATATCACTTGGTTTTAAATTCATTTTTTTCATTAAACGTTTAACAGCATTTAAGGCCATAGATACAACATCTTCATTTGGAGCAGTTAATGACATATACTTTTGGCCTAAACTAATAGTATATTTACCTTGACATTTATCATGAGCTTCTAATTTTGTCATACTAACAGTTGTTGCTGGAATATAAGTTGCTAAACCAATAATACCAATATTTTCAGCCTTTTTACCATTACGTTGAGTTTTAGTAGTAGTTGTAGCACTATTTCTAGTACTAGTATTAATAGATGTACCATAGTGATTACTTTGGAAATGAGTTTGAGATTTTGGAAGAATAGATTCTTGGAATCCACCTATTTTTTCCTTTAAAATACTTGCAAAAATATAAGCTTCTTTCATTAAAGTAGAATTATCATATGGAATTCTCATTAAATTAAGAGAATGATTAATACCCTTTAATGGAGCCGATGCAATTATTCTTGCTTTAGCTAAAGCAATATCCATTAATTGTCCAGGATTAGCTACTAATTCTTGAACAATACCTTGTTTATAAGCTTCTAAAACATTACTTTTTTTATTATCATAATTAAAGATCATGTTAAAACTTTTACCTCGACCAATAAATTCTTGTAAACTATGACTCATCATAACAGATGAATCAACAGTATTATTCTTATTAATAAAAGATAAACAACTTTCTCTGGAAGCTACTCTCCAATCAGAAGATAAAGCTAAATTCAAACCAGCATTCATAACAGAACCACTAAGACAACAAAGAACTGGAATGGTTAATTCAGAATTTTTATTATAATTCTTATATATATTATAAATTTCATTAGCGAGTTGACTTTTACTCTTTCCAGAAATACTATTAAGGTATTCAGCATCAAATCCTTGACAGAAATCTGGTGCAGCACTCTTAATAATTAAAACATGAGCATCATTTTTTTGTTTCATAATATCAATAGCATGACCAATTTGAGCTGCAACTTCAAGATTAATAATATTAGTATTCATTTCAAGAACATAAATTTTTGGTTCTACTAATTGAAGTGAAACAAGATCCATAGCTTGACCAGTTGGTAAAGTAATATTATTAGAAGCAGAACGAATTAAAGCACTTTCTAAAGTTAATCCATTATCTTTAATATTTTCTTTAGTTATTTTTAAAACAGATGAATCAAGAGTATTAATACGTCTAATAACACTCTTCTTTTCATTATCTAATTTATCACTATTAACAATAATATCTACTAACTCCATATTACGTGCTTCATTAACTTCAGCTTCCTTTTCAATTAAGAACATTTTCATAATTTGACTATTCTTTATTCTATTTTGAGCAGCTTTAGTAAGAATAAATGGAATTTGTTTAAAATTAGTTTCATAAAAACTAAAAGTAGCATTATTATCAGCAATAACAATATCAGACATACATGGGAAAATCATACCTCCACCAAAAACAGCACCTTTACAAATAGTAACTATTGGTTGAGTTACCTCACTCATTTTATCCATTAATTTACCATAAATATGGTAAACATTTTCTATTGTATCTGATTTAGATTCATTAGAAGTCCAACCCATACTTAAATGATCACCTGTACTATCAATAATAAGTGACTTTTGTGGATCAATAGCTTCAATAATTTTTTCAATCATTTTATTATTTAAATCATTCATACTTTCTGATCTATTTAAGGTAATAAAAACAATTTTATCAGTATTTCTAATAATAACATCATTTTCACTAAATGGTAATGAGTTAACCTTTTCAATAAGATCCTTATAACTATGATGATGAATAATAATATCTTTATTTATATCATCACCATTTTGATTTTGATTTTGATCTTGAATTTGAGTTTGATTTAAAAATCTTGATTTTTGATTATTTTTTTTATCAATTAAATTATCATCATTATTTGAAATACCTCTATTATAGGTGGTAGCAGTAACTGTTTCATCAATAGTATTATCACTATCTACACTAACAGCTGGAGAATTAGAACGTTTAATTTGAGAAACCATTGGTACAGCATCAACAATATATTTACTCTTTGGAAGATTATATTGTTTTTCCTTTTCTAAAGCAGTAATAGCTGGGAAAGATTTAAATTCACATACTGGATCTAAAGCTTCTGGAATACGAAGATGTTTATAAACTTGAGTTGTTGGAGCAACTTCATCAGTCTGTATATTCATCTTAGCGACTTCATTAAGAATAAGAACACTTGGTGGCATACTATAATGAATAACTTCATCTAATAATTCTGGTAAATCATCAGAATCTAACATTGTAATTAAACCTTTAAATTGATTAGCTTGTCTTTCTTGTTTAAATTGTGCAAGATAACCAGATCCTTTCATAGCTGGTAAAGAAAGACAAGAACCACATAAACCTT
>MCFG01000129.1:152500-153624 GCA_002104895.1 Anaeromyces robustus | reverse complement strand
GCAAATGTGCCATTGCTCAAGATAAATGTTTTAAGAGATGGGCAGACTCTAATTGTATTATTTCCAAGTTAGTTACTATTATTCCGAAGATGAGAAAATACACATGGGCTAAAGAAAGCAGAACTTTATCAAAGAAACTTTCTAAAATTGGCTCTAGAGAAGATATTTTGACTTTTTATTGGAATAGAGATGTCAAAAAAGACTCCGTTAAAGCTGTTACCTATTGTGATAATCACCTTGAATTATCTCGTGATTATTTACATCTTGAACTTGAATACCCTAACTTGGCTTATGGCTTTAATTGGCTCCTCAAAATACGTAGTGGTTATAAATTCAATAGTGAAATTGCTAAAGCCGCTAAACTTGTATCCGACTCTTGCCCTGATTACTGTCCTTGTTGTAAAGGCGGTAGTCAAACCTTCGAACATTGGATTTTAGAATGCCCAACATTCGATCATTGGCGTTCTAAGTTATTTGGCAATCTTGAAACCATTTATTTGTATGTTAATCGAAAACCTTTAGTTAGTTCTGATAATATCAACTTTTCTAATAATTTTAATAATAACTACAATAATAATATTTATGATAATATCTATAATAATAATAGCAGTAGTAATAGTAATATTAATATTAATAGTAATAATAATGGTAATAGCAATGATAATAGTAATATTAATAATGTTAGTAATAGTAATAGTACTAGCTTATCTACATATTTTCTATACAACTACTCTCAATTCATTAATAATTTAACTATCAACAACATTTTTTTTGGTTTTAATTACTTCAACAATTTCTCCTCCTTGGAGAATTCTTCACGAAATAGTACTTTCTTAGTTTCTAATAGTTTTATTCATTATGTTAGTTTAACTTACAACTTAAATAATACTTTCAGTTATAGTATCAACAACAATAATAATAGTTTAAATAATAGTATTAATTATAATAATTTAGTTAGTAATGCTTCAAGTGGGGTAAATTTTCATTCCAACTCGTTGGAATGGAGTAGGGTATATTATTTCCTTCTTGGTGGAAGAGTTAATCATTATAACTTGGGGAAAGAGGAGTGGAACAGTCTTTGTAAGGCGCAACTTAAACCTAGCACCTTTTCGGATGTTCCACTT